>OZ024750.1:52161349-52168849 GCA_964016885.1 Eledone cirrhosa
GATTGCCTGAACTAGAGATTTACAGTCGCAGATGATAGTCGCCGAAGTCCATTTTGCGTTATTGGTTTGTAACCAGTGGACGGCTTCTCTAAGCGCAGCTTTTTCTGAGTGAAAGGAGCTACTTCTAGCGCCTGTTGCTGTACGCCACTCGTGGAGGACCTCACCATCTTTGATGATGACCATACCAGCTCCGCCATCGGTAGTACCTTCTTTTGTAGACCCATCGGTGTAGATTTGAACATCTGACGGGGCGGGGGTTGATATGGTGTCTAAGGCTGCCGTCAGTTGTTGGTTTGCGTTTTGGGACTTTGAGGTATTGGTGTAGATTACATGTATGGGGTAGGGTTAGTTATGGGGGAGGTTCTGGGTCTTTGGGTAGGGGTGTCGGGGGAATAAGATGAAGTCGTGCCAGGTGCTGGGATTGGGTGCCTCTCCAGTCTGTATTTTTGAGCCTTTTTCGGCAGCTGGTATTGAAAACTTTGTGTCGTTCGTCCGTCTTTGGTAGGTTTGCCCAGTGATCAGCTTTAAGCAGTGCAAATGTCCAGAATCTGGAGGAGAGCGTAGGTAACTGGGATTCTGCTAGCACAGTGTCGGTCGGCGTGGTTCCGATTTGGCCGGTGATGGCTCGAGCCACGTCTAGTTGTACTCTTTCGAGCTTGCCGATGTTGGTGGCAGACAACCAAGGTGTCCACGCCGGAGCCGCATATTCTGCGATGCTTCGTTGTACGGCAGTGTAGATTTGACGAAGATTCGCCTTCTTCCAGCCCCACGTCGTTCCTGCTACAGTTTTTAGTAGGTTCGTTCTCGATTGGATAGTTCGACATACCTTCTCGACATGTTCCCTAAAGGTTAACTGCCGATCGTATGTGATGCCCAGGAATTTTGGGAAAGGGTTGCAAGAAAGTTGCTTCCCGGTTATTGCGATACTGGGCTGCCACTTTGCCTCTGCTCCATCAAGACTGAAACATGCTGTCTCGCATTTATTAATATTGAGCTGCAGTCTAGCTTCCTTGCCCCATTCAGCTACCTTGTCAACCTCTTTTTGTAGTAGGACGGCTACTTCATCTTTATTCCTTCCGTTTCACGCGATCGCCATCTAGGAGGCTGTTTATGTAGACCGTGAAGAGGATTGGAGACAGGACGGCCCCTTGTGGAAGGCCTTCTTTAAACACTCTGCTCCTACCTGTTGTTGAGTTAAGACGGACTCTCGCGGTGCGGTTCACGAACCATGTCGACAACCATTCAACAAAACGTAGGGGAACACCAAGCCTCAGCATGCTCTGCAGTGGTCCGGTTCTCCAGACACGATCGTACGCCCTGCTAAAGTCGAAAAAGGTGGCTAGGGTGCGTTTGCGCTGCGACGACTGGAACCCATCCGAGATGAATTGGGCGAGTCGGAGGCATTGATCGGTTTTACTGCGTCCTTTCCTGAAACCCGCCTGCCAGGGACTGAGAATCGAATGCTCCTCGAGCCACCATGACAGACGGGTAGCAATCAGTCTTTCAAGTAGTTTTCCTATTGTTGAGGTCAGTGATATTGGGCGGTAGCTCCCTACTTCTGCTGGATCTTTGCCTTTTTTGTGGAAAGGTATGGTTGTCACCGTCCGCCAAGACTGAGGGCACCAATTGTTCGTCCAACTATGGTTTAAAATTTGCAAAAGTTCAATTTGAATAGATTTTGTTAGGTGTTTGAGAAGGTCTGGCGCTATTTCATCTGGACCTGCTGTTTTACGTGCTTTGATCTTTTTAATTGCAGCGTTGAGTTCATCCAGGGTGAAATCGGCTTCTATCCTTTGCCTGGGGGGCAAGGAACAGGTCTTTCATTTCTCTTTTCAATAATCTTCCTGTCCTTCTTGATTCTTTGTCGCTCTTTCTTCCACTTATAGTGGCATACTCTCGTACAAAAGTTGTTGTTGTTGTTCCGTTTGTTTACACCAGCCATCTCGTCTCACTTCTCTCGGATCGATTATTGATTTGTGGTCCGAGACGTTTGATCCAGAGTGCCTCCTTGATCCTTAAAGTGCCGACGTTGCGTTCCGTCGCAAAAACTGGGCCTTCCGTCTTTTTCCGCATTTGATTGTGTTTCCACTAGGCCCTAGTGTTGAGGTGTTCCTTGATCCGGACATATAGTGGCCGGGTGGTGCTACCGATGTAGAGGTCATTACACTTGCCACATACTACCTTGTATACGACGTACGTGCGTAAGCAACAGTCCGTCTGGCTTATTGGACAGTTGCAGAGGGAACACGCATCATCCGATTTGTCACGTTTCCTGTAGAGGCCAAGTAGATGTCAAGACCGTCCCTCCGCATGGCCCTGCGGACAGCGTTGGTAGTTTTCTCGCCCAGGTGCGGGATCTTAAGGAAGCACTTACCTTTCATGTTTCTCTGCCTCGTGTGTCTGGTGTCCCTTACTCTGCTGGTAAATAATGTTGGGTCTCCAGCACCGTGGAACCGCTTGGTGTGGCTGACACCACTCACGGGATCGCTGTATCTATTTTTAATCCACGTGATCTTGTTTGTGATGTACCCTCTTTTAGCACTGTTAGGGATGGCAGATTTGAAGTGAACGAACAAGTCCCTGCAAGCCACCTTGCGGTAAAAGTTGGTGTTGATCTCTCCCCAAAAGAATGGGGTTGGACTGGCAGTATCGGTAGAGGGTCGGACATCATGCTTTGCAGCATAGAGTTACGGTCTTTACGGTCTGAGTTCAAATCCCGTCGAGGTTAACTTTGCTTTTCATCCTTACGGGGTCGATAAAATAAAGTACCAGTCACATACTGGTGTCGATTTAATCGACTTTCCCCTCGCCCAAATTACTGGCCTTGTGCCTATACTAGAAATCATTATTTACTCACGAATACATTTAGGTATCCACCATGATAGAATGAAATATAACCAGTATAACTAGCTACAGAGGCGATCACAAATTAACAGTTCATACGAGAAAAAGTATTTTGCTTAAATTAAATTGTTTTAATAATTAACACCATGAAAATAAATTTCTAGATGACATTTCGGAATGGGGTAGGAAGTAAGGAAACCTAACATCAGAGAGGGGGAATTGAGGAAATCTGGGGTGACAAGGACGGTGGGATTGTAAAAACCTAGGAGCGCTCTGAGAATCACTGCCGTAACAGAATCAATCCAGGGGACACAACTCAGATAAACTCTATCACTTGGTAGTAGCTAAACGCAGTCATTGTTTATATTTTAAACCAGAAAGATTTTATCACTGTTCATGTTAAGAAATATTTCAACTGCTTATGGCGTAGGGTTCACTTGTAGGGCTCGTTCTTACGAATGACCATTTCAATGCCGATCGTATTAAATAGGAATGTGGTTCAGGAACCCAGCATGCGACGCTAGATATTTCCATTGCTCGTGGATTCGACGAGAAACCAGTCAGAGGTTAGCCAGTATTTGCTGAGTTATGCCCCCTGCATAATATCTAAAACGCTTCCGTTCTAATTTGTGGCTAGTTGATATTTTTTAACAATGTTTTGGTATAGGTATGTATGCACGTCGCACCCACCACTTCTGATATAAATACAGCTCAGTACACACATACACGCCCCATCAAATTTGATTCCTATAACTTTCTTAATAATTGTTTCTACTTTAGGCACAAGGCCAGCAAATACCCAGTGTATTACTGGTACTTTATTTTATCGACCCCGTAAGGATGAAAGGCAAAGTCAACCTCTGTTCGACCTTTCAAGGATAACTTCTCGGCCGATTTCTGGGGTAGGGTGGCCACACTGGTAGCTACCTCGTCCCAGCTTTTGTTCATTTGGCGGACTGAGCCAAACTGGATCCCGAGCAAATTAATCGGTCGTCCGTCTAGCGCCCGGCGGCGCTGTTGGACGGTATAGCTTCACCAGGTGCCAGGCCGTAGGCACACCCACTTTTCCTGGTTAATTTATGCTCCTGTTATCGCTTGGTATTCCTCGAGATCGGTGCCGATCAACTCAATGTTTGCTGCTTGACACCACAACAGTCACATCGTCGGCATATGCCGGATCTGGCACATCCTAGTCCGCTTGACACCACAACAGTCACATCGTCGGCATATGCCGGATCTGGCACATCCTAGTCCGCGCGGAATGCTCTTCAACGTCTCTAATTTGTGTAGTAGTGGCTCGTACGTTAATGCATACAACAGAAATAACATTGGCGGATCGAGCTCATGATATTGAGCGGGTACGAGAGGTGGCCGTTCATTCTAATCATTGTGCATTGCAGCGGGCCATCCTTTGAATACAGGATCGAAGCAGGCTGCCGCCAGGTGCTGCTGATTGACCCAGTCCAAAACTTTCGATCGATCTAAGTTGATCAGGACCCCACTCGTGTTAGGTTCCTTAGTCACCTTCTCTATGATCGCATAAGGTGGAGGTTGTCGTGGGTGGGTCTGTCCAGAATGACGTATGTTAGCGTCTCTCCTACCAGACCACCGACGATTAGCGCCAATCTCGTCGCTAACACATTGGCCAAAAATGTAAACTGCATTTAGCAGAGTTATGAGCCTGAAATTATCTATATGGTTCCCTTGTTCGGGTCCTTTCTCGGCAGCGCCACCGCCCCTTGGCTCAAATAACTGGGAATTTTCCCGTTCTGCTGCCAGTGGGCGTCGACATCTGCTAGCATGTTTGCGAACAAGTCTGGCATATTTATGTAAAGCTCGAAGGACAGACCATCCAAACTACGTAATTTGCCCCTCGTGCAGCTAGCCACCGCGTCCCACATTTCATCCGCTGTTATCGGTTTTTCGGAACATTCCGCCTCCCTTGCTGAGATCAGCAGAAGGCAGTCGTGGTAGGCACTGAAATCCATCCTTCGACCCGGCTCTCCACTGCTCCCGAACATTTGAGCGAAGTGTCGCGGAAAAACCGCACACACCTGTTTGAGATCGAGTACCATTCGCCCGTCGTGGTCGCCAAAAACCAGACTGTGGCTTTGGTGCCACGCCGCGTCTTCGGGCCCATCTAATGGCTATCGTGTCTAAGAGTCAATGATGATAATAATTGTTTCTACTGACACAAGGCCAGCAATTACCCAGTGTATTACTGGTACTTTATTTTATCAACCCCGTAAGGATGAAAGGCAAAGTTAACCTTGGCGGGATTTGAACTCAGAATGGCAAGGGCCGTAACTCTGCGTCAAAGTATGGCGCCCGACCCTCTATCGATATGGCCAATCCACCGCCAATGATGATAATGTTGAAACGTTGCTTTTTTTGTGCCTCTAACTTATCAGAACTTGTGACATGGCTACACAAGGTCGATAGATGATCTACCATTTGAATAGTGGGGGAAATTCTTTCTTGAGAAGAAATCGATTGAGTTCCGACCTGGAAAGTGATGGGGTCCTCCAAATTTTTAAAATGCCCAAACCCCGTGTGTCAAGACAACGATCATATCATTCGCCCATCCAGTAGCAATCGGTCGTAACCCCTTCAAATGGTCCCTAAACAATCTCGAAGTAACATGTGGTGACTATTGAAAAATTAAAACCCGCACTAAACTTAATACGTAACGTGTATTTCATTAACAAGACTCTCGCCGTGGGGCTAAAATATTCTAAAAAATAAGCATATCTGTGTTTAGAGATCTGATGAACTGGATGGCCTTCCTAAAACTGTAGTTACAACCCCTTGTGGCTTTTAAAATTCTTAACCGTTTACTCGCCTAAAAGAATTGGCATCCCGATTTCATTTCGCAATAAACGACGGATATTCGCCACGTTGAGGGTAAGTGGATAATTCTGCAACTGATCCTCTTTTAAATTAAATCAGACGATATTGAATGTGAAAATAAAAATGAGTAAGAGGTAAAATAAAATTGTACCATAAGTTTCGAGTATAAAATAAAATAGTGATATATGCCACAAAATATACGATGAAATATTCAATTAGATACAGTGGTTAATATGATGTAGAATTTAATTGTAAAGTTAATGATGAAGAAAAGAAAGTAGAAAAGCTTCTTTCTGTGCATTTTCAACATCTTCATAGAGGAAGCATTTATCTTTCAGTAGAACGGATCCCGTCGACACCCACAAGACTTAGGTTGACCCGAAACTATAGTAACTTTTGCCCAAAATACCACGAAGTAGGATCAAACTCAGGAGCTTTATAATAACAAAGAGAACTTCTTCACCATTTAGCTATGTTGCGACAACACAAGCATATTTACATGATGTTTATACGACTATCAAATACTTATCGATCTTCAAACAGGATTCTACGTATCAATGATTCGGTACATCATTTGACAGCATAGCTTAACATAGTTAAACATCAACGATAGAGAGAAATCGGTTTAGACAGATATGACTTAACATTAGAATATATATTTATAATAACAAACTAGTGGCTTACTGAGAATATATGTATAGCACGTGTTGGTAGTTCCCACCAATGAAAATATCTACTACCACACCACTACTAAACTATTAACTATGCAACCAATCAACGACCTTTCCTACATGTTTTATGCAACATTTTACTTCTGCAACCCTGGATGAGTCTATTGCCATGGTGTAGTGGGTGCCACAGCTCTGGCAATCTTGTTGACATTTTCTTGTTTATTCACAGAACAAAATAAATATTTCACATGGAAATAAAACTGTCACTACCACTATAACTTATATATATATATATATATGAAATCATGCAAACTAATATGAATATATTTGAAGAAAAAAAGAAGACTAGTACAACAATACAACAATAACAATGGTTTTATTATTAAAAAAATTTCCGTAATTTAAAAATATTCGACGTGTAATTTTGTATATATTATTTAATTTCCTTTCAGAATATCTCTTTTGATAAGAGTATGTTTTAAATGTATTTGTTGTAGACTAAAGAATGGTAAATAAAAATTAACGAGACAGTAAATAATAAAAGGTTTATTAAAACATAAGAATTAGAGATAGAAACATGTTTGATAGAAGAGAAAAAACAGGTTGTTTTGTACACGTGCTTTTTTGTTTGCTGTTGACGAATGTGTTAGTAACTTCCTGGTAGAAGCTAGCATCACTGAATATTCCACAGAAACGCCTTCAGGTGATATTATGACACGAGGGTACCTGGAGAGGTGAGAGATATGGAAATAATCGATAAAGAATCGATGAAATAGGACGAAATTTCGGTGATCGCGGCTGCGCAATGCTGAAATTCAAGTGTTGGCGCCCATTTCCGGCATTGGTTCACATGGTTGAATCCAATTTTAGCCAGCTCCTGCTGCCGAGAAAAAAAGATATAGGTCTCTGTTGCGCAACGATGGATCAAATACCGGCGGTTATGGACAGACACCTGGACGTAATTCAGCATCGTAAAGGTAAGTAACATTTTTACAGATAGAAAAGCCAACATTTAGTATCTGAGAAGTAAATCAATTAGTATAGTGAAATGAAATTGTGTAGTGTCATGGAAGCTAGGTGAAGTAACACCCGGCCGACTTCGTCCACTTTTCATATAGCCATATAGATACAACTG
>OZ024750.1:52173849-52204164 GCA_964016885.1 Eledone cirrhosa
TGTATTTCTCTCGTGCTTTAATGGGTGTATAAGCCTTTATTAATGTAATTCTTCTTCTAGGGCGGTGGATTGGCAGTATCGGTAGAGGGTCGGACGCCATGCTTTCCAGCATAGTTACGCCCCTTTACGGTATGAGTTCAAATCCCGCCGAGGTTAACTTTGCCTTTCATCCTTACGGGGTCGATAAAATAAAGTACCAGTAATGTACTGGGTAATTGATGGCCTTCTGCCAAAAGTGGAAACAATGTATTTCTCCGAAAAATCTCAACAAAGACTGAAACTCGTATCAAGCTGTTCATGTTTCAATCTACGGAGATAAATATATAAATGTGTATGTTTACACACACACATCTCTCGCATCTTGGGGGTTAAAGCTTGTACTATATAATCTTGTGTGCGCAACACGTTTTTAGAATGAAATATCGTCTTGTCTATACAAGGTTCTCTCTTCTCATATTCTGATTATTTCTGACCTTTTAATTTTGCTCTTTAAAATGTATCGATAAAGATTATATATTGACTTAAGTATACTAGAGATAATAAACGTATCGTTATCTATGTATTCGTGGTTTTGTAACAGTGATGGCGGGACGGGACGTACACTCCCATAGGAGGGGTCGGCCTGAATATTATGGAGAAACTAATTTATGAATTATTACATATCTTTTTAAACACCCAATGTGTTTTTATATTGAAGGGATACATCAAATGTTAATTTGTTGGGATTCAACAAGCTTAAAAATGTTTATAACTGTAATTTCCACTATCCAGGAAGCTCCAACCGTTAAGGTTGTCTTTTTTCAGGCTATGTCAATATTTATTTATAAGACTAGTTCTCCTTTTATGAATGAAAATTACTCCTGCATGGCCTGCTCATGTGTATATATATATTTATTAATATTTTGAAGTAATATATATATATGCAAAAGTTTTATTTAAAATTGTTGGGTTACAAGTAAATATTTTATAACTGGTATAAAGCACTCGACAAGTTTTTTGAGTAGATATACGATATTAAACAAATGGAAACTATATTTATAAAACCATAATTTATTTCATTATACATATTTCAGGGATACCATATAAAAAATATGGCATGCCTTCGTCAGATAAAATACAATATATAAACAGATTTATAAATAATTTTGACGTACCATAAATATAAGCGACCATTAAGGTAGGAAGCTGGCGTAATTTTGACGTACCATAAATATAAGCGACCATTAAGGTACCAAGCCAGCTTCCTACCTTAATGGTCGCTTATATTTATGGTACGTCAAAATTATTTATAAAACTGTTTATATATTGTATTTTATCTGACGAAGGCATGCCCTATTTTTAATATGGTATCCCTGAAATATGTATAATGAAATAAATTATGGTTTTATAAATATAGTTTCCATTTGTTTAATATCGTATATATATATATATGCAGAGGTTATATTTAATTTGTTGGGATTCAACAAGCTTAAAAATGTTTATAACTGTAATTTCCACTATCCAGGAAGCTCCAACCGTTAAGGTTGTCTTTTTTCAGGATATGTCAATATTTATTTATAAAACAAATCTGTATTGTATTTTATCTGATGAAAGCGTACCATAATTTGCCTTGGCGGCCCTTGAAATATGTGTAATAAAATAAATATGGTTTTATAAATATAGTTTCCATTTGTTAATATATTGTATATGTATATGTATGTGTGTGTGTGTGTGTGTGTGTCGTCACATGGTACCATGGGCCCAGCACTGTGTCAATAATTGTCACAAGTGTAGTGTTTGTACCAGAGTTTTCAAGTCGCTGGCTGGACTAAAAAGTCACTCGTTCAGCGCATCGGTAGGGGTTCTCCTACATGGATATAAAGTAGTGGTCGTACTCGAAAACGAGTTGGCAGCCACCATGTATGTATGTATGTATGTATTGCCTCGTGTTTTGTTTGTTTCATTTATTAACTATATATATATATTATATATAGTGTGTGTGTGTGTAAATAGTTGGTGTTGCTGAGATCGAGGAGACCATTAATCTTGTGAGTACTCGATGCTTCGGGAGATGTAGAGTTGTTATAGAGATGTGTGTGTGTGTGATAACATATATAATGACACAATGCTTAGAGGAAAGTCATAAAATCACTTATATCAACACAAGTGGATAAGTTCCTTCAGAATGAAAATATAAACAGAACATATAAATAAATTTACAGTAGAATAACATAACAAATATGTTTTAAATATATACATAAATAACATTACAAATGCCTCGGTAACACTACAAAGGATGATATAATGAAAGATATATTCCTTCAATGCTACAATATGAACGAAAATGTAAAAGAAGGGGTGAACACCAGAGCAAAAGACAGCAACGAGGAGTACTGGGCAACCTCGCTAATGATTTTTGAGGCAAGCCAGCACACTCGCAGCGTTGCCTCGGGTGATGGCGAGGCTGATGCGCTGAAACAGCCAAGCACCCTCGCGAAATTCGCCAGTCACCTCTATTAGGCGAGCCGCCAGTGAGGAAAGGAACCTCACGTGTGTGTGTGTGTGTGTGTATATATATATATATATATATATATATGTGTGTGTGTATGTATATGAACTTAATATATATATATATATATGTATACATACATATGTATATGTGTGTCTGTATAAATATGTTTAAAAAAAACATGACAATAAAAAAAAAAAAAAAGAACATTACAAGACTCCCATACCAACGTACACTATACAATTACCGATTCCCCTCTCCCGCATATTCCTGCTCATTTATTATTTGGGACCCGAGAGTAAGTGGAGAAAAGTGTGTCGCGTGGCTCGGTGGTTTGGGTGTTAGGTCTCGTATGTAAGGTCATGTGTTCGATTCCCGGGCCAGACATTTTATCTAATGTTGTTCCAGTCCACTCAGTTGGCAAAGATGAGTTGTGACGACACTGGTGCTATCGGTTTTTGCTTTTTTTTTTTTTTTACCTTGGACAACATCGTTGGCGTCGAGATGTGTGGCATGTGCTGGTCTTTCATAAAACACCTTGCCCAGGCTTGCAGTTGGGGTGGCAACTCTATGGTCAGTCATGATCGAAGGTGTCCTTATACACAAAAGGATACGCATATAATCTTTTTGCCAAGTTCATTTGTCAGTATTTGAAATATGGGTGCTGGCAAGTTTGGTACTTATTTTATCGACCTCGTTTTGTCGAACCCTTTGCTTCCAAGACAAAGTCAAACAGTAGATGTCAACATAGTCACGAACACACGCTTTTCCTGTCTACCAAATTCCACAAGACATTGGTCAACCCTAGGCCATAGTAGCAGTCCAAACCCTTGCCCAAAGTGCTGGGCAGTGAACCTGAAACCAGAATTTCTATTACACACACATCACTCTCTCTCGTGTGTGTAATTCATTCATTACTTGCCAGTAATTCTCCTCCTAAAGCTATTAATTACTCTCTTTTGAGACAACTCATAGCTGATAGAATCTATTGGACAATTAATTTAACCTTTGTATTCACTGCTGAAATTTAAGGTAGGATTCAATGACTATTGTACCCACACACTCTCACCCTTTCTACATACCCACACACTCTCACCCTTTCTACATACCCACACACTCTCACCCTTTCTACATACCCACACACTCTCACCCTTTCTACATACACACACACTCACCCTTTCTACATATCCACACACACACTCACCCTTTCTACATATCCACACACACTCTCACCCTTTCTACATATCCACACACACTCTCACCCTTTCTACATATCCACACACACTCTCACCCTTTCTACATATCCACACACACACACACACATACTCTCACCCTTTCTACATACCCACACACACTCTCACCCTTTCTACATACCCACACACTCACCTTTTCTACATACCCACACACTCACCTTTTCTACATACCCACACACACTCACCTTTTCTACATACCCACACACTCTCACCCTTTCTACATACCCACACACTCTCACCCTTTCTACATACCCACACACACACTCACCCTTTCTACATGCCCACACACTCTCACCCTTTCTACATATCCACACACACTCACCCTTTCTACATATCCACACACTCTCACCCTTTCTACATACACACACACTCTCACCCTTTCTACATATCCACACACACACCCACACACACTCTCACCCTTTCTACATATCCACACACACTCTCACCCTTTCTACATATCCACACACACTCTCACCCTTTCTACATATCCACACACACTCTCACCCTTTCTACATATCCACACACACACACACACATACTCTCACCCTTTCTACATACCCACACACACTCTCACCCTTTCTACATACCCACACACTCACCTTTTCTACATACCCACACACTCACCTTTTCTACATACCCACACACACTCACCTTTTCTACATACCCACACACTCTCACCCTTTCTACATACCCACACACTCTCACCCTTTCTACATACACACACACTCTCACCCTTTCTACATATCCACACACACTCTCACCCTTTCTACATATCCACACACACACTCACCCTTTCTACATATCCACACACACTCTCACCCTTTCTACATACACACACTCTCACACACAAAAACTTACATCCTCACACTCAAAGACACACTTGACACTGTTGAGAGAAATATAGAGGAAAGTGATATATGTTATAACATAAAGTCCTGGTTAGTCTTAATCCAGAAGACCTATGACACGTGCTACTCCAAATACACTTAGTCTCTGTTAACTGTAAGGCTACACTACCATTTCATAATGTTTGTAGGTATCATTCAGTACACCACCCCATGACTGAAGTATCTATGGCTCATTTCAGTTATTTCTCCTTAGCTCTGGCATGCTGAAGTTATTTTATATTGCACAATAAAATGCACCGAGTACACTCTGCAAAGTAGTGTTGGTGCCACGATAAAATGCACCCATTACACTCTGTAAAGTAGTTGTCAATAGGAAGAACAGTAAAAACCATGTCAAAATATTGAATAATACCATATTCTTAGCACTGATTCTTTTACCATTAGTTATTAAGTATGGAAGTTATTGCATGTGATTAATGTAAAGAGCCATTAAGAGTTAACATGAATTGAACCCACAACCTTCTAATTGTGAGTCCAACACACTAACTACTAGACTTGCCTGTAGGTCAGTTCTAATTTACTTAGTTAATAATTTCATAAAATATTCGGTAGGATTTTTAACCTTTTACAAACCAAAATTTTACTGTAACAAGTAGCCCCTCCTCCCACCAAAAAATAACATAGTCCTGAAAAGTACCAGTGGCAACCTTGATCCCATGTTACACAGTCTTGTTATATCTGTTAATCTAATTTTCTCTTTCATCTGTAACCTTAACAGTTTCTAATATCCTGAGTTGTCCTTCATTAATTAGAACCACTAAAATATTCTGTAATATAATTCTGATAATTTCTTTTAAATGTTAACATACCAAGAGATATAACATTCAACATCCATCATTAAATGTTAAGTTTGTTTTTAACATTTTTTTTATCATGAATGGAATAGTTTCTACAATTTTGGACATTTGGTGGCATGGCTGTATGGTTACGAAGTTCACTTCACAATTATGTGTTCTCGGGTTCTATTTCACTGCAATGTCTGCTGCTTTAACTTAAAGCTGAACAAAGCTTTGTGATTTAAAAAAAAATTCAGAGCACCTAAGAGCCACTCAAGAAAGGCTAAGGAGTTGTACCTGGCCCCAGAGCCACAAGTTTTTGACGCCTGGTCTATAGTCAACAGGCTATAAAATGTTTCTGCTTATTTAGCTTTTTATTTAAAGAAATATTGTAAAGAGTATCAAATTCTTTTGGTAAAACATGTTTGAAATATTTCTAGTTGATAAACACTTTCAAATGAAAATACCTTGCTAATATCTTGAACATAAAAGGAAGTAAATTGTTCAATGAAACTCTTTGGGGTGGTCGATGTTTTAATGAATGGAGGAGCAAGGTATTTTTACACATTTGTATTCTTGAAAACCAGGTGAGGATATAAAATTATGTTGTGACCAACTTCTCAGATTTGGTCACACAATACTGTGAATAGTGTTTGTGAGTGCACACACACACACACGCACGCACGCACGCGCACCCAATAAAAAAATCTGAGGCCATATTCATTTGGCTCAGGTTTATTAAAATCCGCTATATATATTTCACTGAGGACTATCGGTTATGACGGCCTGAGCCCCTCAGACGGTAAACCTATATTTTTATGAAATTTCATTAAAAAAACTTTTGTTTGGAAGAGGTTTACTTTTCTTGACACACGCACAACGCATGTAAATGAATAGAATTTAAGAAATATTTGAATTGGTCCTCACTTTTTGGCACACTCAGTAAAAATTTAATTTTGTTTATTGTGAAATGAAAGGAATCACTTATTGTGTATGAATTTACAACCCACACATATGCAGGTTTAGCTTGTTCTTCATCAAGTAGCATATACTATTTTTTTTTTTTTTTTGTTTTAACGATAGGAAACCCCAGTCCTATCATGAAAAGCAATGTGAAATAATTTCTTGTTTGAGAACACAACACAATACCCAGTCCAGGAATCAAATCCATGACATGATGATTGAAAATCTAATACCCTAATAACTAGACCACTGTAATCTCCTGTCCGCTCTCACCTTCTCTTTACCTTGGACATCACCTCTTTCTATACCGTCATCCCTCGCAATGACAGCCTCCACTCTCTCCAACACTTTTTGGACCTACGCCCTACTCCCAGCACTCCCACTCTTTTCCGTCTTGCTGAGCCTGTTCTGACCTTCAATGGGTTTTCCTTATCCTAAGAGTTTTACCAGCAGGTATCTGAGGTAGCCATGGGGACCAGAATGGGCCTGAACTATGCCAAATTGTTTGTTGGCTACGTTGAGGCCCAGATCTTCTCCCAGTACACTGGACCTACCCCTGAGCTATACATTTGTTATATCGATGACTGTATCAGCACCACCTCTTTCTCCTTTGTCCAGTCTTTTCATCCCACTCTCACATTCACCACCTCCGTCTCCAGTTCTTCTGTCCAATTTATCAACTTCTCTCTCTCTATCAATCACACCCACCACACTTTCTCTACTTCCATCTCCTACAAATCCACTGACTCCCACTCTTACCTCGACTTTACCTCCTCCCACCTCACTCACACCAAATTCTATACCTTACTCCCAATTCTTCCGTCTTTGTCAGTTCTGCAGTCTCAATGCTTCTCACTTCATCCAGCGTGGATATCCTCCCACTGTCATTCAAGCTGCTCTTAACCTCGCTTGTAATACTGGCTGCACCACAGCCCTTTCACTGTTCTTGCATGCGCTATTACACCTGCCCCTAAATAACCAGCCTCACCACACTCACTGGTACGAACCATTCCTTTTGCATTCTCAACTCCTTCACTTATACCTCCACCAATGTCATCTATGCCCTGCGGTGTTCCCTTTGTGGGTCTATCTACATTGGACAGATAAGCTGTGGACTGGCCTAACATCTTAAGGACATACGACTAGGTAAAGACACTCCTGTCTCAAGCCTCTTTTTACACAACAGATCCACTGCCAGGACCAAGCAGAACTTAATTTTCCGCTTTGGAACATCTTTCCCATATGGCCTCAATCCCCCCCCCCCCCCATATTTCCTTTAATCTCCCTTTACCCTTTCTCTCACAATACACACCCACATTTACCACATTCGTATTTATATACCACTCCACACACATCTACTTCTGCATACACCTAACCATTCACCCTACGCTTTTGGATGTGTGCACACACATATGCACCTGCCGCACACAGACTATCTCTGAATAAAAACATTGCTACAGAGAGGACTCTTTAATCCTCATTTCATTCCCAGTTACCCTTTTCAACTAAATCAATTTTCCAACAGATCTTCCATTACAAATATTCCCTTCCAGATTGCTATACAGTGACAATAACAATCAAGAGATAGATGTTTATACTTAACCCATTACTATTTACATTATATATACTACTAGCAGCTGAGCCCAGTTGCACCCGGGGTCACTTTTTATTAAGTTAATAATTTGAAAAATATTATTGAAGTTTATTATAAAGAAGCAGTTTCAGGAAAAAAAATAGAAATATGCACTTGGGGCTGGATGGCGTACAATGAGAAGTGGAGGGGCTGGACGGCGTACAATGAGGAGTGGAGGGGCTGGACGGCGTACAATGAGGAGTGGAGGGGCTGGACGGCGTACAATGAGGAGTGGAGCGACGTGAAAAGCGTTGTTTATTAACAGTGAAATAGCAATGTCGATGATATGCAAGTTTGAAAATGCAGATTATGAAGGTGTGCATGATAGTTTACACTTTGATTGCCCTGGTCAGCAAGAGGGGCCTCTATATATTAGACGTTTATTAGAAGAGGAGGAAATAACTAACCCCAGTATTAGAACAGGGGGTTCGCAATGTAAGGGTTTTATTTCTTTTGTTAGAAAACAGTGACCTTTTTCGGTTTGGCATTTCGTAAAATTCTACTGCAGAATCGATTTCATAAAATGGTACTGTATGATCGTTATAGAAGTATTTAAATTTAATATAGAGCAACTGTAATTTGAAAAATGAAAATGAAACATACTGTAGAAGGTTAAAGTGCATATTATCACTTGAACATTTTAATCTAGCTCTCGGGCTCCAGGTTAGGAACCACTGACCTAGGTTGTTGGTTTTTAACTCCAGGTCAGCTTTAACCCATATGTATAATCAAGGATGTTCTAGCCATGACCATCTTAACATTTTTGATGATGATGACGATGTAGTCCAGTGTATTCTTTATTTAACCCTTTTAGTACCAAACTGCCTAAAACTGTTTCTACACTAGTAAGCTGTTTAATCTAAACTGTTTATCATCATGTATACCTTTGTTAAATTATGGTCCAAATAGCAGCTAATGAGAAAGTTATTTTACAAAATCCCTCCAGGTTGATTATTTTCAATTTTTTTTGAAAATTATTGGTGTTTCGGGAAAGATTCACAGAGCAGGTTTTAGGGGCAAGATGGTTGGCTAACAGCTCTAGGCTTGGTTGGTCTCAGTTGTTTCTGATAGGATCCTCTGGAAGGTAAGTCTGAGGACTTTTCCTCCATGATCCACTCAGGAATAGGTAGGTGAAGGAGAAAATAGTGACTTTTGTTCAAAATATGGTAACAAAAGGCTTTATATGTGATTATAGGGAGTTTTGGATGCTGTTTCTAGCAGGTCTAGTGACCATGTAGAGGCTTTCCGTTGTTGACACATCAAGGTAGACCTAAGAAAGACAGTGACAGTTGAACAGTCTCTACTGTGATGTACACCATGACAGGAGTGTTGACAGGTTACATGACAACTTTCTGTCTTCAGTCTAACTTTGATTTGTTGATAGAAACTATTTTCTACAATACATGAGATTATCAAGTTTTATAGCAGATTGTCTCACCTCACCATAAGCATATAGTCCAGTGTTTAGGGTGTTGGACTCTCATGCTTATAAGGCTGTGGATTCAATTACTAAACAAGGACAGCATGTTGTGTTCTAGAACACCATTTCACATGTCATGGTAGGACTATGGTCGCTATCATTAAAGTGCCCTCGAACTCTATGCAATGCAGTCACATAGATCAACTAAATCTACATACACTTATAACATCATTCTTGTCTTTTATAACCCTCCTTAGGCTACTTTGAAACAAGGCATCCTCCACAAAATAGAGAGGATTCCTCAGTCAAGTCAATGACAACCTCCTTAGTGGTAGTGCCATGATAAAATGTACCCACTATACTCTAAAGTGGTTGGCAAACTTGTTAAAGGTTGAGGTGACATGACAACATTGGTATTGCTGGTGCCACAATAATACTCTGAAATAGTTGGTGATAGGAAGGACATCTACTTGTTGAAATTACACCTAAACGAGAACGTTTACAGATATAGCCCCCAGCTTTGTTTAGAAAAACTGTAACGTAAGTATTGATTATGTCTGATCATCCAACCAACACATGCCATCATGGAAACTGTTGAATGATGATAATTGTTTCTACTTTTGGCACAAGGCCAGCAATTACCCAGTGTATTACTAGTACTTTATTTTATCGACTCTGTAAGGATGAAAGGCAAAGTTAACCTTGGCGGGATTTGAACTCAGAATGGCAATGGCCGTAACTCTATGCGTCAAAGCATGGCGTCCGACCCTCTACCGATACTGCGAATTGAAGATATATGTGTGTATGTGTATCCAATTTGTTTCTCATTTGCATGGCTGGAATGTTTTCTTTTAGTCATTGCTTTTACCAATGTACTTTATTAACTCTATCCAACAGAAATATTATCTAAGACCTTCCTACCATGACCATCACTTTTTTTGTATAGAGGTGATGTACATTATATATATTTTGACTTGTGGCAATGTTTTGTTCTTATGAATGGCAATAAAAGATTTTGTGTCTGAAAATGTTTTAAATTGTTGGGTGCCAATTTAGTTTTCAGGAGGTGTGTGTGTGTATATATATCATTTCATTTTGCGTCCGCTTTTTCCCTGCTTGCAAGGGTGGGACGGGAACTGATTCTGGCTTGATTTCTATAGCTGGATACCCTTCCTAGCACCAACCTCATTTACAGTGAGTGGTGGGTGTTTTTTGACGTGGCACCTCCACGTCCACTTTACAGTGTGGGCTGGGTTCTTTTTTGCCGTGGCACCTCCACGACCACTTTGCAGTGGAATGATATGGACCCCAGTCCCTATCATCTCATTTCTACAGCTGAGTAAACTGGAGCAATGTGAAATAAAGTGTCTTGCTCAAGGAAACAACACACCACCCTGTCTGAGGATTGAACTCACAACCTTTCGATTAAAAAATGTCTGCTTTCTATGCTGGTACCTGACATGAGTTAGATGGGTTGTCACAGTCTGAGAGAATACATGGTACCTAGATTTTGTGCATACGTTCCATATTTTGGCATAGTTTCTGTAACTGGATGTCCTTCCTAATGTCAACCACCTTACACACACATGTAGTGAGATATGCTGCCAATTAAACACATATATATATGAAAAAAAAAAAGTCACAAGTGCCTAAAATCATACAAAATGAATAAAAAATATGGCTGAAGACGAGAAAAATGAACAAAACACAGACAATCCCATATCATTAGTCGCTAGAGATGTGTTGTGTTGTTGCTTTGATACAGCTGGCTTCAATGCACAAAATGGGCACAAAACAAGACAGTCTTTCATTTATTTACAAATAAGATGCAATATACTACAAACCAATATGCACTGTAACTGAAAGGTAGAGATAGACCGAGTTTTGGTCACTAATGTTTTTCATTGAAGGTTACAATGAAAGAAACTGACACAACACCATTTATGTTTTATTAAAAAATATTTGTTTGTAGAGGTGAAGTGTCTAGTCTTCTTAGACCTTCATACTAAGCTATATAATTGAGATTAGTGTAGTTAATGTGCTGCTTCGATTGTTGAAATATTAAAGGTGTGGGGATTAGCAGTGTTTTGGAGAAGAGGTAATTGTCTCGAGTAGGTTTAAGTGAGAGGTTCCTGATGAACAGAGGTGTGTCCAAAACAAAGCTATCCATTGTGTGAAAAGGGATAAGATCTTTTGACCTTTCATTGTGTCTCTTTGAAACTCATAAAATGTTTTCACAGGAATTCCATGAGTGTAAAAAACATTTTATTAGTTAACTATATTGAGTGCTCTTCATTTTGATATATGAAACCTGTTTGATCACTTGAAGAGACTCACTGAACCACAGGCATTTTGTTTATGTCGGACATAAACAAATGTTACCGCTGTGTCATGTGTGATGCAAATACACAGGAGACAAACTCATGCAAACACTAATACACTCGTGCTTCAAACTCGATATTCGAGATGACTTTATATGTATGTATATGTGTATATATAAATATGTATCTGTTAGACACGCAGTGACTAACAATGTTTTAAGTCTGCGTGTTCTGACATACATGCGTAGCTTGTGAATAAAAGATTCAAGGGATATCGCTGGCCGTGGTGATCCCTCCCAAACATCTTTTGTATAATGTATCGTCTTATTGGCTAATCAACCAACAAGAGTAATTGTTGCTCAAAAGCATCCACCACTTTGTTTGCACATTTATTTATCGTTTCGCTTTCGAATCTTCCTCCAGTATTTTATCGTTTATCATCAAAATATTTTTCTCGTTTTGGTAAGTTATATTGTTAATTTATATATGATTTTTTTAAACTTTATATTAACTATTAAAAGTCTGAAAATATTTTTATACATCTTACAATAATATTTATAAGATCATTTATAAAATAACAATATTATAATCTAATTACATTACAATGATAATTTATTATTAATATATATCATGTTTAACTAGAGTTACAAGCGTTACCTTAAAAAAATATTAAGCTAGACATGCGCAAGGTCAAAAGAGCCACAGAATGTTATAATAAACCTTCAAAAGTGTAGGACTAGAGTTGTTGCTCAAAAATATTGTAATCATTATCTATCGTACACTCTGTGGCATCCTTTTATAAAAAGAAAAAAAGAGACTCATAACGAACTCAAGACGACACGATAATTATTTAAGTGAATTTATAATATAGAATTCGGTTTAAGTGCATTTCGTATTAATCATTACTAAACATCTAATATGAGATATTGAACACCGGCTTAAATAATTATTGTGTTGTCTTGAGTTCGTTATGATTCTTTTTTTTTTTATAAAAGGATGCCACAGAGTGTACGATAGATAATGATTACAATATTATTGAGCAACAACTCTAGTTCCACACTTTTGAAGGTTTATTATAACATTCTGTGGCTCTTTTGAGCTTGCGCATTTTTCAGGTCTAGTATGTATATATGTATGTACATGTATTTGTTTATATATATGTATATACTCTTACCTGTTTCAGCCATCCGGCTGAGGCCATGCTGAGGCACTTCCCTTGTTACTACACATTCTATCTCCAGCCTGCATTGGCTGGCCATTGATGTAGGAGGGATTTTGTTGCTACTGTCCTTAGGTTACCTTCGTACTGTGCTGTGTCCACACTATGCACATCTCTCAAATTTCTTGGCAGCTTATGGAAGAGTTGAGGGCTTTTGAACTCCAGGCTATTGCAATATCTGCTCCTTATTCTAGATGTGAAAGACAGGCCCTTTGGCACCACACAATGACATCCTGATCAAGAGTTGGACTAGCTCTCAATGCCAAAGCTTAGTGCTAGTCCACCCAAGATGTATATTTATATATAATAATTGTTTCTACTTTTGGCACAAGGCCAGCAATTATCCTAGTGCATTACTGGTACTTTTTATCGACCCCATAAGGATGAAACGCAAAGTTAACCTCGGCGGGATTTGAACTCGGATTGTAAAGGCCTGTAAGTCCATGCTGCAAAGCATGGCATCCGACCCTCTAACGATACTGCCAATCCATGTAAACATGAGCGGAGGTGGTGAGAGCAGACCTCAGATCGCTGAAGCTCACGGTGGAGATGAAGAAGGACCATGACAAGTGGAGAGATGCTGTTCTGAATAGGACCCGTCCCACCCTTGCAAGCAGGGAAAAGCGGACGTAAAATGATGTATGTATGTCTCATGGTCGGGTCGTTGGCGACTAAACTGGCAACCCCACCAAGGTTTCTTGGTGAGGAGGGTGACTTTGGACATCCTGCAGGACTAAAAACAAAACCTGTCAAAGGGCAAAGGAGCTCTTAAGAGTCAATGGCCATCCAAAATCACCGGGAGAGATGACCCCTTAGCCTTTGTCAAGGCAGAATTCTAGGAGAAGGAAAACTCTGATATAACACCTGCAACCCTGATGGTATCCAATGATGTTGACTTGTTCTTCTTTTTGGTAAATATCATCTTGGTTAAGAGAGTGGGACTGGCTTTGTGCAGTGCCTTTGCTCACTATAAAAGCTTCACGGCACAGGCATTGCTTTATATCTGGAGATCTCTCTGCACTTGTCCTACCATGGGCCCAGCACTATGTGTCAATAATTGTCACAGGTGTAGTGTTTGTACCAGAGGTTTCAAGTCGCTGGCTGGACTAAAAAGTCACACTCGTTCAGCGCTTCGGTAGGGGTTATCCTACATGGATGTAAAGTAGTGGCCGTACTCGAAAACGAGTTGGCAGCCACCATATATATATATATATATAATGTAATAAACAAGATAATTATTTCATTTACCAGTGGTTTCTTGAAGGCAGATGTTTTGTCTATCTTCAGTTGTCAGAATGAATAAATAACATGGTGTTTTTATTAAATATGGATTTGAAAACAAAATTTAGGAAATATGAAAGTGAGGCTGAAAAAAAAAAAACGGACAAAAAGGAAATAGGGGAAAAAAATATAAAAAAAGTATATAAAAAAAAATATCCAGAACATATAGTACGTCGACATATACTTTCTGACATAAGCGTAATTACGTCTACATAGAAAAACGAACAGGAACATAAATACATACACATACATATACACAGATATATAAGCACTCAAATATGTACATATATAAAAAGGGGGTGTACACACACACATATAAACATACATACATACAAACACAAAAACAAGCTCTATATATACGCGCACGTGTATATACACATACACACATGTATATACACATACATACCCATACACACATATACACGCATACACACATACATACACACACACACATATATATGTATATACATACACAATTCATATATACATGCACAAGCACGTATCAAGCATGTTGGCATGACTCAGGACAGATTTAAAACCAGGTACTATGCACATGTCGCTTCTTTCAAACACCCTGAAAAAAGAATAGCAACGGTGCTGGCAAATAAAGTGTGGGAGTTTAAAGACAAAAACATTCCGTACACTATTGATTGGTCTATTTTAGACCATTCAAGAGAATACCAAAGGGACACAAAGAAATGGTCTTTGTGTACTACGGAAAATTGCTCTATGGTTCTTATATATTTGATATATATTTATCCTTATCGAGCCCTCTTTGGATTTTAGTCTTCAAATTTATTATTATTACTATATAATATATATATATATATTATATATAGTAATAATAATAAATTTGAAGACTAAAATCCAAAATTTGTTTTATAAATCAAACCTTTGTATGTATGTATATATATATATATATATATATATATATATATATAAGGTTTGATTTATAAAACAAATTTTGTATTTTATCTGATGAAAGCACACCAAAATTTGGCTTGGTTGCCCTTGAAATATACATAATAAAATAATTATGGTTTTATAAATATAGTTTCCATTTATTAATATAAAGTGTGTATATATATATATCTATATATATATAATAACTAGAAATTGATTAACATATATATAAACATGAATAATCACATAATTTTTACAAGTGTGTAACCACACATAGCTACGTAGGTAACTAAATAAAGTTGACCAGAACTTCAAAAATAGATACCTTATAAAATCCAAGTTGAAAATCCAAGTATCCACTTCCGTGGTTTACCATCCGATTAAATGGTGAAATATATTTCTTTAATGGAATATATACAGAGAAGATTATTCATATTATAAGGTATCTATTTTTGAAGTTCTGGTCAACTTTATTTAGTTACCTACCTAGCTATGTGTGGTTACACACTTGTAATAAATTATCTCCTGTGATTATTCACGTTTATTTATATGTTAATCAATTTCGAGTTATTATAAAATGCTCGGACCTACTCGTTAGAATCTTAGAGCTTATTTTGCGGGTGATATAGCATGACACCCATAATTTTGATTTAGATTAAATTCATTTGATTTATCTTAATTTTGGATATATAAATATATATATGCAAAGTTTTATTTAAATTGTTGGGTTAACAACGAGTAAATATTTATAACTGATATAAAAGCACTCAACAAGTATTTGGAGTATATTTACGATATTAAATAAATGGAAACTATATTTATAAAACCATATTTATTTCATTATATATATTTCAGGGATATCATATTAAAAATATGTTATGCCTTCTTCAGACAAAATACAATATAAACAGTCTTATAAATAGATAGATTCGACATACCTTTCAACTTCGACTTCTATTTGAAAAGTTGATTTGGTAGTGAAAAAATATTAGGGACAGTTAAAAAGAAAGAAAGAAAAACGAAGAAAAAGAAGAAATGCATGCAACTAAATAGAGAGAGATAGATATAGAGAAGAAATTCATGTAAAGAAACAGAGAGAGATATATATTTTTTTAATGCTCTTGATAATCGCTTCCCTAGAACACATAGGTATCACTCAATTTTCAATAGACATACTATAAAATTAACCTACTCATCCACCAAAAATTTAGCACAAAATATTAATAGAATAAATAATAGGAATTTAAAACCTAGCCAAAATACCGATAATAGCATAAATAATATCCAAGTTAACAAATGTAACTGTAGAGATAGATCTAAATGTCCGTTAAATAACAATTGCTTAGTTAAAAATATAATATACAACTGTAATGTTAAAACGGACTTAAATTCTTTTAACTATGTTGGTTCCACCTCGACAGAATTTAAATTTCGCTATAATAACCACAAGAATTCTTTCACAGATCCAAGCAAAAAATCCTCAACATCACTATCGGGTCTACTCTGGCAACTTAGGCATGATAACGTTGGATATTCAACGGCTTGGAATATAGTCTCAAGAGGGATTCCTTTTAATTCATCCTCTGAGACATGTGACCTCTGCGCGGAGGAGATATTCTTTATACTAAAATCTAAAAATTCCCTTAATTTACGGACAAATTTATTCAGTTGCTGCAGACATAGATTGAACTCAACTTTTAAATATAAATATAAATTTAAAATGTAGTATATTTAATTTGATTTATAATTATTTATGAAACTCGCCGATAAATCTTTCGATTCCTTTTTATTTTAAACATTCTTCATGAATAATTAAACTACCCTAAAAGCTGATGCTCCAAATATATCGAATAAATTTTACACTAGATAAACTTCTATATTAAATATAAGACCATCTGTAGATCAAATGGGTATCCTAAACTTTTGGAATGATTTCTGCTAGACAGGATTTGGTAAATAATTTTTGGTTTTGTTTGCTTTTGATTCTGATGCTTATAACGAACTTGGCAATATATTGTCAATTAACTTTGAAGGGTTGATCTCTGTGGTTGATTTGCGGAGCATACTATGTTTTATTTTAATTTTAATATTTTTAATATTTTTAATATTTTTATTTTTAATATTTTTTTGTTTCTGATATTTTTATTGATATATTGATATCTGTTCTCTATTTATGCTTGAACGATAATCATGTAGAGTAAAGACATGAATAGTATTGTTAAAATTGATGTAGACTCTATATATATTTGTGTGTATGTACACATATATGTATACTTAAATTTTTATAGCACAATGAGAATGTTTTCGTGTGAAATAGGAATTTGCAGAGCTGATCACGTAAATTCACATGGATGTATATAGTATAAAATCTGGGATAACCTTCTATTTTATCTCAATTCTAATATAAACCTAAGAATTTTAAACTAGACATATGATCATTAGTTTTCACACATTATTGATACGTGTCTCATTCATGAATGCTGATATTTACATTATAATGCCTGTTTTATACGAATTGATATTTTTTACATTGATGAAACAGTGTTTTAATTCTGCCTCGTTTTTGTCTGGATATTTTTCTTTTCTCTCTATGTAACGGCTGCTTTCTCTCCTAACCACATATATCTCTCTCTACATTAATACTAGAGATAAATAAATAAATAAATAAATATATCATTGATACGTCATTCAACTGGTGCCCAACTACCTAGTTTCTTTCTCTCTATCTATATCTATCTCTCTATATTTTCTCTCTCTCTCTCTCTCTCCTCTCTTCTCTCTCTCTCTCTCTCTCTCTCTACCTATCTCCCTCTGTGTTTTTTTTCCTCTCTCTATATATCTCTCTCTGTTTCTTTACATGAATTTCTTCTCTATATCTATCTCTATATCTATCTCTCTCTATTTAGTTGCATGCATTTCTTCTTTTTCTTCGTTTTTCTTTCTTTCTTTTTAACTGTCCCTAATATTTTTTCACTACCAAATCAACTTTTCAAATAGAAGTCGAAGTTGAAAGGTATGTCGAATCTATCTATTTATAAGACTGTTTATATTGTATTTTGTCTGAAGAAGGCATAACATATTTTTAATATGATATCCCTGAAATATATATAATGAAATAAATATGGTTTTATAAATATAGTTTCCATTTATTTAATATCGTAAATATATATATATATATATATATAGTATACAGAGATCGGAATTAAGAGTATTCTGTAGTTCACAGTAATAATAATAATATTAGCTCAAAGAGGAATAGAGAATTTTCTTCTGAGCTCAACTATAAATATATTACACAAAGAGAGGTGTGTTACACAGTGAGATGTGTGTAAAGAATTATTACAAGTGATTTTTAACGAACTTGATTCGTATCAGCAAACTTATAGTTATAAGGTTGGTGATTTAAAACTCTGCTTCAGAGATTTGATTCTGACTTAGTTTTTTTCTATTTAATTGCTAAACCTGTAGATATTGTTCTCTATACAGTAACGGTAGAAATCACTTGTAATGATTCTTTACACACATCTCACTGTGTAACACACTTCTCTTTGTGTAATATATTTATATTTGTATATATATATATATATGCATATCGTGTGTATTTGTTTATTTTTAAGTTGTTTTTATTTATCCCCCCCCCCCCCCGCACACACACACACACACACACGCTCACACCTTTCGTTGTCAACACGTTTCCTTTTTTTACTTTTGATTTTATATATATATATATATATATTTATTTTTTTTATTTTTTTTTGTTCTTATTTATTTATTTATTTATTTGTTTCTGTTTCTAAACTACTTCCCAATGACTCGCAAATATTGACACGTGCTTGTGTATATATGTATGTATGTGCATGTGTGCATGTATATATGTGTGTATGTATATATATATATATATATATATATATATATACAATGATATTAAATAAATGGAAACTATATTTATAAAACCCCTTTTATTTTATTATATATATTTCAAAGGTACCAAAACACCTTGGTACGGTTTCTTCAGATAAAATACAAAGTTTTTTTTATTGTTTTATATATGTGTGTGTGTACATATTTGAGTGCATATATATCTGTGTATATATATGTGTATGTATATATGTTTCTGTTCGTTTTTCTATGTAGACACAAATACGCTTAGTGAGAAAGTATACGTCTACGTACTATTAGGTATATGCGCATAGTTGAGTGTGTGTATGTTTATGTTCTGGATATTTATATTTTTATATATATTTTTTTTATTTTTTCCCCCTATTTCCTTTTCGCCCGTTTTTTTCAACCTCACTTTCATATTTCCTAAATTTTGTTTTCAAATCCATATTTAATAAAAACACCATGTTTTTTATTCCTTCTGAAGATAGACAGAACATCTGCCTTCACGAAACCACTAGTAAATGAAATAATTATCTTGTGTTGTTTATTACATAACTAATAAGCTCTGTAGCCTACATAGAGCACTCTTTTTTTCCTGTACCTTTCCGACGGAAATACTTCACATATATAATGTATATATAAAATAAGTCAAATATGTAAAATTTGGTTTTGTTTATTATAAATTATAGATATACTCGTCATCATCATCATCATCTTCGTTTAACGTCCATTTTCCACGCTAGCATTTAGGTGACGGCCATCATTGGCTGTGAACTCTTCAGGTAGTCCGAATTGGTGTGGGAGAGACAGGTACACATGTTGTTGAAGTGTGTTTTACTCCGTCAATACACCGATATGTCCAGCTCCTGGTTGTGTTATTTCTCTGAGGAACTGGAATCATATGTGTATGGGGGTCATACCAAAAGACTGGCGTAGCAGTATCATCATTAACTGCTACAAGGGTAAAGGGGA
Organism: Eledone cirrhosa; assembly: GCA_964016885.1. Classification (NCBI taxonomy): domain Eukaryota; kingdom Metazoa; phylum Mollusca; class Cephalopoda; order Octopoda; family Eledonidae; genus Eledone; species Eledone cirrhosa. The sequence continues at coordinate 52,193,869 of OZ024750.1, forward strand.
TGCTCTAGATAGGGGAAACTATAGAAGCATTAAGTTAGTTGACCAGGTCATGAAGGTCACAGAAAGAGTTATGGCGCAACTAATCAGAGAGCGAATTGATCTAGATAAAATGCAGTTTGGGCTTGTTGGGTAAAAGTACCACAGACGCTCTTTTCCTTGTACGACAACTACAGGAGAAGTACTTAGCTAAAAGTAAACCCCTCTACTTAGCTTTTGTAGATCTGGAGAAAGCCTTTGACAGTCCCCTGCTCCATTATCTGGTGGGCTCTTAGAAAACTAGGTGTAGATGAATGGCTTGTGAGAGCTATACAAGCTATGTATACAGAAACAGTCAGTAAGGTTAGAATTAACATTGAATATAGTGAACAATTTAGTGTAAAAGTTCATCAAGGCTCTGTCTTTAGCCCCCTCTTATTTATTTTTGCCCTTCAGGCTATAACAGGAGTTTAAGACCGGCTGCCCATGGGAACCCCTATATGCAGGTGATCTAACTCTCATAGCTGAATCTATGGCTGAACTAGAGAAGAAATTCCAAACATGGAAGCTTGGCCTAGAATCAAAAGGCCTTAAAGTTCTAGTATGTAGAAAGGAAAATAGGGCACAGGTGTCCTCAGGGAAATGGCCATGCTCAGTGTGTAGGAAAGGAGTAGGTAGAAATTCCATTTTATGTCCCAAATGCAAACTATGGGTACATGAAAGATGTAGTGGGATCACAGGTAAACCATCTAAGAACGTAAATTTTGTATGTGGCCGGTGCTCAGGTGCAATAAGTAGTAAGTGCTACTAGCTAAGATACTAGCTCCTTCTATTGCCCAGATGGTTCTATAGAAATAGTGGACACTTTACATTACCTGTGTGACAAAATTAGCAGTGGTGGAGGGTGTTCTGAAAGTACAGTAGCCAGAGTTAGAACGGGATGGAAAAAGTTCAGAGCTGACACTGCTGTTGGCCACAAAAGGTTTCTCTCTAAGAATGAAAGGCAGATTGTATGATGCTTGTATATGAACGGCAATGCTACATGACAGTGAGACATGGGCAGTGTGTGCAGAGGACTTGCGCAAACTTGAAAGGAACGAAGCTTGCATGCTCTGTTGGATGTGTAATAGTAATATATGCGAACAGCAAAAGATAAATGAACTAAGGGAGAAATTAGGAATAAGAGGGATCAGATGCTGTTTACTTGAGAGAAGACTACGTTGGTATGGCCATGTGATGCTCATGAAAGACAGCTGTATAAAAAAGTCCAGGGCAATCAAAATTAATGGAAGGTATGGAGTAGGTAGACCCAGAAAAAACCTGGGATGATTTGGTAAATTCCGACCTTACACACTTGCACCTCTCTAAGACATCACTGGACCCGAGATCTTTGGCGCCACACAGGCAAGGCGGGTCTTCTGTATTACTATGTACAAAGCGAAACCTACAGTCAGTAGGCACCTCTTAACCAAATATACACCCAATCCACTACCCCTACTCCATACTCCCACCAACACTGCCCTCCCTCTGTAAAGTTGGTACCACAACATCCAGTCCAAATAAATGAGATATTGAGATCGTGTAGGTGTCACAACAAAAAAACACACTGTAATGTGGCCGTGTAGCTAACACGGTAAAAAGTTCCCAGTTCCACACTGTAAATGTGGTTGCTGTTAGGAAGGGCATCCAACTGTAGAAAACCTGCCAGACAGTCCTATACGAGCGAGACACGGTCACCTGACCAACCTTGCCTCAAGTGGGACAACTCCCGTCTAACCAATGCCAGTGTGGAAGATAGACGTTAAACGATGATGATGATGATGATGATATATATATGTATGTGTGTGTGTATATATATGTCTATATATATAATTGTGCATATGTATATATAAAATGGGGAGAGATGTGAGGATGATGCCTTAACTATTTCAGAGAGAAGAAAAAAACTGATAATGTTTGAAACTTTATCTCTCCTTTCAGAGAAATATTTGTGATTAGTTTAACCTGGATTTCTCTCTTATCTTTTTGCCACACCAGTCAGCCATCACCACCAATACTGTAATCCCACTGAAGTTAGTCCTGTAGTAGCTGTATATTATCCCACTTTTCTATCACATTGACAACCTCACTGAAACTCTTCCATGTTTTTTTTGCTAAATATTAACAGATCTATTTCCTCAAGGACCATACTAACAATCTTCTCTTCATTTGCACTTTTCTGATCCAACATAAATCCACATTCTACAATTAACCCTTTTGATAAGAAAATTTCTTGAAACTGCTCCTTTTTTCATGATACAGAACTGTTTTAAAATATATATATTTATCTAATTATCTTCCATCATAATTTTATGGAAAAAGCTTTATTAAATTAATGTTCCAAACACCAATTTAAAAAATTGTTTCTACTTTTTGCACAAGGCCAGCAATTATCCTAGTGCATTACTGGTGCTTTTTTTTTTTTTTTTTTTTATCGACTTTGTAAGGCTGAAAAGTAACAAAAACCTTGGCGGGTTTTGAACTCAGACCGTAAAGGGCCGTGACTCTATGTTGCAAAGCATGGCGTCCGACCCTCTACCAATACTACCAATTAGTTATACTAATAGATCTTTCCAAATTCTTGATTATTTTCAAAATTATTTGAAAATTATGCAGTTCCTTTCATTAAAAATATGGTATGAAAAGTTTAATGTAAGCAGCTCAGGACTTTCCTCCATGTCACATTCCCACAGAATGGCGCACAATCTCAGAATTTGCATTAACAACCATAATAAAGTGCCATGTGTGTTTTTATATTCATTTACATATTTCTTTGTAAGTGTAAATATTAAAGAGTTACAGACAGACAAAACATTTTCTATCTCGGGTTGCTACAATAAGAAGTTTACATTCAAAACACATGGTCCTGGATTATAACCCTACATTTATCTCTTGTACATACATTTTATCATGGCATTTGTACATACATACTGAACATTTATGTAATTGTATCCTAGAAAATAAATTAAAACCTTATTCTTTTCTTTAATCACTTCCACATGTCAGTATTCAGCATACACTATAAGGTTTCTCTTAGCAAATTACTGATTTATCAAAATGCAAATTTCCTGGTTTGTATGAATGTTCATATCATTCATTCTGGACCCTAGGACATTTAATGCTGTCAATATTGGTGGTGCAGATCCACTAACTTAGACATAATTTACAGAGCAGCATTTTGGAAGACATAAAAATAGTTATTTTGTAAGAACAAAATAGTTTATATAAAGCTTTGTCAGATATGTCGGTATGGTTGTTTTGGGAAAACCAGTAAAATGCAAATGGGGGGGAAAAAGAGCAAAATAAGGTAGTTTTTTTTATTTTTTATTACACCCTACCCCATCCTCCCATTTCCATCCACTGTGTCGGTGACACAACAAAAAGCACTGTCTACACTGTAAAGTGGTCGTGTAGGGGACACGGTAAAAAGGCTCCAAGTCCACTCTGTAATAGTGGTTGGTGTTAAAGACATCCAGCTGTAAAAAATCTGCCAGTCACTTCTGTACGAGTGAGACACGGTCTCCCGACCAAAACCGCCTAACCCATGCTAGCATGGAAGATGTACGTTAAATGATGATGATACTCTGTTCTAGTTTTTACTCTTGTATTTATTATTTGCATTGTACCAACTATCCCAAAGCAATCATAACTTTAGTTGTAACTAAATCTATCTAGCTTATCAATTCTTAGCTGTGTGGTTAAGAACTTTACCACCATATAGTTTTGGATTTGATATTATTGAGTGACACCTTGGGCAAGTGTCTGCTAGAGCTTCAGGCCAATCAATGCCTTGTTAATGTTACCATATTTCATTATATTTCCAACAAAAGACACTGCTTATGGTTTTCAAATAATTTTGAAAACCATAAGTGTCAGGTGGATTTAGTATAACTTTCTCATTAATTAGCTAGTGTTTGGAACAAAACTTTAAAAAATGTTTTACTTAAAGTTATGATAGATTTTTTTTAGATAAATATAAGCACTTTAAAACCTTTAAAACACAATTTCTGTATGAGAGAACGAGAAGCAGTTTGGCATGAAAATGGTTAAACAATCAGTGCTGTTTATGTAGCGCAGTTTAGTGGTTTAACAGATGGTCAGTGGAATTAGGAGTAACACAGTAAAAAATATAAGGGTTCATGTCATAAAGGACATCCAGCCATAGTGGTGCTTCATAAAGTGTTGGCCCATGCTAGAATGGATGTACAACTGTTGATGATTATTAAAGGATTATAGTAAGACAGTAATCACAGATATGTCACTGAAGAATGTCAGATATACTAATGAAAAAATTATTTAGTACCTAAGATGTATTTTGATTGGAACTGATTGTGTGTGTCTGTCTGTCTGTCCCATGTTTTTAGAATAGGTACACAGTATCCTTGTGTTGTAAAAGGCAACTGAAAGAGCATTTTGGGGTTAAACATTGCTTTAAAAAACCTGTTCAACCCATGCCAGCATGGAAAATTGGATGGAAAAACGATTATGAAGATAAAAATATTTATTTGGGAGATATGAATAAATCTATTTATCATTCTGTTTTCTTGATGTTGCTTGTTATCTCAGTTCCATTTAAAATAGCATGCTACACCTGTCTAACACACCTACCTTTCCTTCTGCCTTGCTTAAGACATGTTTAAAGTGTTTTACAAATCTTTCACCTCCAAAACTGTATCTCTATAGTTCCTTATCTACGGATATTTCATTTCCCAGTGGCCAACCTTCAACATTTCCTCAAGCGAAACATAATACGCTACCAATTGTACCTTTTCCATCTCTACAGAACAGATATCATCATCATCGCTGTTTTACATCCGTGTTCCATGCTGGTATAAGTTCACCATGTGTGTATACACACAAGATGCAATCAGGAAATTTTGAGACTTTTTCAGGAGACATTTATTAATTTCAAAGCTCTTATCCCCTTCAAAGTAGGATCCTTTGGCTTCAATGCACTTGTAGTGTTCCAACCAATTCGTGAAGGCCCCATAAAAGTTCTTCAAAGTGAAGGTGTTCAGGACCCTTCACCTTCTTAATGTCTTCAAAATGACTGCCCCTGAGGTTCTCCTTTAGCTTGGGGGACAACCAAATGTCACGGGAAGCAAGGTAGGGAGAGGGATGGGGTAGTTTTGATGCCCATCTCTGTCCTTCCTTCTGTTTGTCACTGACCCCCTAGGAACAAACTTTGCAAACATTTTTCACATGTTCAGATCTTCATAAATAATTCTGTCCACAGTTGCCACACTAACTCCAAAGTGTATGTTTATTGTCTTAATAAACACACAAGTCTTCATCCAGAAAATTGTAAAATTTCCTCAACCAGTGTTGATGTTCTAACATCTCTCTCCTCCCACACCTCTAATTATCTCTCACCTCCTCTCTACTGAGCTCAGATCATACAAGTTAATCCATAAGCAGCCTGGAGCATTTCACAAGTTGCTAGCATTTTTGCCTAGTTTAACACAAAACTTTATTGCATAGTGAGCTTCCAAATTGTCTTCATGTTCCGACTGCATTCTGTAAAACTAGTCGGCTGTGACATAGTGTTTAGTAAGGTGTGTTGTAGCAGTCCTCTTCATTCTGAAAGATCAATTTATTAGATATATTACTTTATTATAGTTTAGATAGTAACGATATACTAAAATTACAATAATCTAGGGTACCTCCTATAACTTCCTCTCCCCAAAAATCTCAAAACCTCTGGAATGCACCTTGTATATATTAACTATGGCTGTGTAGCTAAGAAGTTTGCTTTGCAACCATCTTTTAGAGTTCGATCTTACTGTATAGCACCCTACGCAAGTGACTTCTATGAAAGCTTCAGACGGACCGCACGCATGCACACACAGACAGACAGACAGACAGAGAGAGAGTAATGTGGTTGGTGTTAAGGTGCTCCATCTGTAGTAACCAAGCCAAAATACAGATCTGTATGAGCAAGACGTGGTCTTCTGGCCTTTTGATGTGACAACCCATTTCACCCATGGAAAATAGACATGTTGCTACAGTACAATAGAAATATTTCTTATTCTACTTTAACTTTTGCCATATTATCTAAACAAATCTCTAGTTAGACCTAATCATATCACTATTATTTCACCATATATGTGAATGTGTTTGTCTCCTTGTGTCTTTGTATTGGTGCTGCTTGGACAGAAGTGATGTTTGCTTACATCCTGCATAAGTAATGTCCTGAGACTCAGTGCTTTTGACATTCAAAGACCAGTAGAATAAAGTAAGTACCTCACTTGAAAACAAGTAAGAGTTAGCATTCAGGGCATCCAGTTATAGAATACTGCCTCAAGAAGTTTCATCCAACCCATACATAATCCATTGCCGAGTTTAACACCACCACTTGATCTTCTGGTGCATTGAGCAGAGTCTATTCTGTTACAAGTATTTGGGCCTCCAGATTGAAGATACTGCCCTTCCAACAGTCTCTAGGGCCTTGTTGGAAAGGCAACACGTACAGTTTCTTACAACATAGTTATGTTTCAGCAAAGCAAGTTGATAGTTCACTAAGCTTCTTTTCAGGAAGCATTCTTTAAATAATTGAATAAACATATCTATTTACTTGAATGACAATATTGAGTTCTGCCTCTCTTGTTGACCACCAAATGTCACTAGATCTGAATACACGCACGCACACACACACACATTATAAATATGGGCTCACTCACACCTACCTACCTACCTACCTACCTATTATAAATATGGCTTACAATAGAATTATTTCTTTGGTATGACTGTTAAAACATATTTATCTGAAATTTTCAGTACCCATAAACCATATACGAAATGATTGTCTTAGTATATCTGTTATATTTATTTGTACTGAACTGGTTGATGTGAATATGTGTGTGGGTGATTGTTCATTATGGTGTCACAACAGACTCGGTAGTTTGAGTTGTGGGTCAACGGCCCATCTCAGTTCTTGGTATGGTGCAGGAACATACGAGATGCTGCCCCTGGGATCAGTACCCCCACTTTTGTCAGTTTGGTCCAACTCTAGCAGGGAAAACAGACGTTAAATGATAATGATTCACATACACACAAAAGCTGTAACCTATTTCTATATATGAGAGAAATACCTCCATATCTTAAGAAATGCTAAAACAAAAGTATTTATGGGAACATAATATATTAGCTCTCTTTCATATCTTTGTATTGAGCACACTTCCCACACATCTATGTAATAAATGTATTATATATATAACTTCCCACAATTTCTTTACAAAATATCTATTGGAGAGACTCCAGCTGATATAAATATGTGAACTTTTCTCTTCATAATTTCTCTCCACCCTGAAATATATTTATCATATTGTTTTAAATCTTGTTTGTTTTGTCTTGGTAAATATATCTTTAGAAAGTAGTTTTATAGATGAAAAAGCTTGTTTCTACTTCATCATTGGAATGAATTTATAATAATTGTTTCTACTTTAGGCACAAGGCCAGCAATTACCCAGTACATTACTGGTACTTTATTTTATCGACCCCGTAAGAATGAAAGGCAAAGTCAACCTCGGCGGGATTTGAACTCGGATCGTAAAGGGACGTCACTATGCTGGAAAGCATGGCGTCCGGCCCTCTACCGATACTGCCAATTTATAATAATGATGATTGCCATCATTGTTTTTTTTTTGTTTTTTGTCTGCTTTTCTATTGTGATGGTTAGATGGATATGGCAAGATACCCTTATTAGTATGGTAGATTAAGCTACAGGATGTTTGATAGAAGCCAACAGCATTGGTTTTAACTCTAGCATTTAAACTGGCCAGAATTCTGTCACCTCTTTCTGTTCAAACCGGCTATAATTGACTGCTCATACTTATGTTAAAATAGTTTTCAAATCAAAATCTTGTAGATTCAATATTATGTGAAATAAAGGCCTTTACCGTGAAAATACAATAGTAAATATAGAGTAATGTAAATGGTGGATTAAATACAATCAAGATGATGACACAGACAAATCTGTGTGTATATATTATAGTACAACCTTGGTATAGATATCCATGGGTTTAGAGCACTCTGTAGGATGAGTTATGTGTGTTTCCCAGATTGCAGTTTCGTACACTCTAATCTTTGATTGACATTGCATACTGGCAACAAATCAGTTTATGTCCGTGTTTCATGCTGGGATGGGTTGGATGGGTTGTTACAATCTGAGACTAGACACATGAGAAACCTCAGCTTGCTCATATGTTCCATATTTAGCATGGTTTATACAACTTGATGCACTTCCAACCACCACTTTTACAGGGTATATCATCATCATTGTTTAATGTCCATCTTCCACGCTAGCATGGGTTAGACGGTATATTGAGTGTGTTTTATTGTGGCACTAGCATTACCATTTCACAGAATACTAGAAGCATTTTATAATAGTACCAGCACTAAAGAAGTGTCATATGCTTTGTCAGCCAGAAAAATCCTCTCTACTCTATATTATCTTTGATCACCAGCCACATTACAGAGTTTAATGCACACATACACACATACACACAAACACACACACACACACACACACACACACACACACACACACACACACATATATATATATATATATATATATATATATATAATTTCAACAACCATATTTGCTTTGGTTACTGCTTGTACAATCTAAATTAAAATTCTTGTCTGTTGTGGGGAAGAGCAGCTAAAATGGTATTTTCTGCAGGGAAGAACTGAAGATTAAGTCTGCTGCAAACTGATCTTGTGCACTGTAAAAATAGCACAGAACCTGCTGCCAGAATGCAGCTATCTCATGTTTTTTTTTATCATAATGAGGGTAGAGGTTTATTTATTTTTTCATGTTTTTGACAAGAGTAACCCTTTCATTACCATATTTCTATTAATGACAATGTTTATGGTTTTAAAATTATTCTGAAAATAAGAATTTGGAGGAATTTAGTAATATAATATTCTTGTTAAATTGGTGTGTGGAATATAACTTAAAGGTTCTTGCATAGAATTATGATGGGAGGGTTTTAGATAAATATAAAAACCTTAACCCATTTATTAACATATTTCTAATAAAAGACGTGTCTTATGAATTTCAAAAATGTTAAAGTGATTTAGAAATATATCTTTCTCTTTAAGTTAGTATTTTGTATAAACTTAAGGGTTCTTGCATAGGATTATGGGGAGAGGTTATTAGATAAATATAAATGCAAAGTTTTGTACCATAGAACCAAGGGTAGTTTCAAGTGGTTTGATATCAAAAGTGTAAACCAATTTAGATTTTGCATATTTTGATAAATAAATAGTGCTAGTGATCTATGCAATAAAAGCACCCAGTAAATGCTGTAAAGTGATTAGTGTTAGGAAGGACATCCAGCCATAGAAAGCTAGTCAAACAAGGGGTTAAGAGGACTCTTCAATTTGTGTCAAGACACAACTCAATATGACTACAGGTTAGTGCCACCCCACCCCCCTTTCCGTGCTGACTTGGTCTATTTAAACCTGTCCAACCCTTGCTTGCAGGGAAAGTAGCCATTAAATGATATTTTGATAAATATTAAAATTAATTTTTGTTTATTATTTTTGTTAATTTTGTATCATTTACACACTTTAAAGCTAAATTTATTTGCTCTTGTTTGTATGATAATTATGTCTAGTTATGTTTTTTGAGGAGGTCAGATTCTTCAATCTAACATTTTATTTATTGACATATTGGGGTAGGTTTAGAAGATTTATGTATATATAACCCTTTTTTTTTTTTTTTTTACAGAATTCCAAATAACAGCCTTATTTTTCTTGTATCTTGTTAAAATGGTTCCACATTTCTGTAATATAGAACAGAAACACCAAAGTAACAGGTTAAGAAGGCATTGCTTGTTTCTATCAAGCTTTGGTGTGTTGTTGCCTTGTAAGGTGGTGATAGAGGGACGGAGGGGGTTATAGTGAGGGTGGGGTGCCAGAATTAGGTGGTAGTGGGTTTGGAAATAGTTGGGATGAGGAAGGATAGGGGTGACGAGGATAGGATGGGGAGGAAGAGAGATTAGGAAAGATTGGAGAAAGGGTTGGGGTTCAGTGATGTACCATGGATGAAAACTAATCCCAAGATATAAGGATCTTAGTAGAGGGAGAAATTTGAATCTCTCCTAGTGTAACATAGATAGGTTAATGGGGACAATATGTGTGTATGTATGTATGTATGTGTATATATATATATATATATATATATATATATATATAATGTGTATAATAAATAGTCACTGAGGTTTAAATAAACTTGAAACTCATAAATAATTGAACTTCTAGCTAAGTTTA
>OZ024750.1:52211864-52224364 GCA_964016885.1 Eledone cirrhosa
CACACACACACACACACACACACACCGACACACACCAACCGACCGCGAAGTCATTGAATGGTTTTCATAATGCAGACATACAGAGACATGTTATAAGTGCGCGATGTTATAGCTATGTATCTGTCTAAGAAAGAGAGAGGAATGTATAACCGGAAGTGTTGACATTTGAAAATCTTAAAGAAGTGAATATTTAAATAATTGTTTCTACTTTAGGCACAGGCCAGCAAATTACCCAGTGCATTACTGGTACTTTATTTTATCGACCTCGGCGGGAGTTGAACTCAGAATGGCAAGGGCCGTAACCCTATGCGTCAAAGCATGGCGTCCGACTCTCTACCGATACTGCCAATTAAATATCTTTAATCTTTTAACAAAATTTAATAGACAAAAATACCCTCACTTCCTTACTTGGAAAAAGTTACATCTATGGTGCCGTTTGGCGAAAAGTTTGTTACATATATACGGCCGTCAGCTTTATTAGTATATATATATATATATATATATATATATATATGAGAGAGAGAGTATGTATGTATGTATGTATGTGTCTCGATGTAGGCCTTCATGTTGACACTGCTTAAAAACCAAACTTAAATCTAGTTTCCACTGATTTAGCTAGCCTTTTCTCAAGTCTATCATAGAGGTCTTAGTCATATCATGAAAAGCAACATGTAATGAAATTTCTTGCTTGAGAACTCAACATGCCATCCAGTTCAGGATGTGAACACACAACCTTATGATCATAAGTTTAATACCCTAACCACTAGGCCATGCTCTCACAGTTAAGTGGTTTGACAGGTGAAAATCAGACATAAACACAATGGTGATAACAATCCTCTCCTGCATTGAAGACATAAACACAATGGTGATCGCAACCCTCTCCTGCATTGAAGATGTAAACATTGTAGCAAAACTGGTTAACTCGAAAACCTTAATATGGAAATTTCAGTAAACTTTCCAAATAAGTCTAGGGTTTTTTGGGTTTTTTTTTTTTGTAATACATTATATAAAGTTTGGGTTCCAGATTTGATCCCAAGACTCAACACTTAGATTTCCAAACCAATAATTTGAAGGGTGGAGGGATTTGATTGACAGAAACTGTACAAAAGCTCTTTGTGTATGTTGGCAGGGAAAGCAAAAGGTCGTCCAGTGCTTTATAAAAATACTCTATGGGATATTTGTCCTGTCCAAATGGTAAAGAAAAGTACTTGTCAATGGAAAATGCAGCAAACCAGTAATTGGTCTTTTGGGAATCCTTGAACCATCAACACTGTTCTTCTCCAAATCTTAAGATCTTGCAATGTATGAACTGCTGGTGGGGTCATAGATGCACCATAGAGACATAGTGACCTTCCCTCTCGAGGACATACAGTGACTCACAAGGAGAGAGATATAGAGAAAGAATTGACCCCACAACTTTGAAAGGATGAAAGGCAATGTTGACCAGAACGGGATTTGAAGTGCAGAGCTGGAATGAATACTGCAAAACATTCCCTTTGTTCCATTTGCTGTCCTCCTGTAATGATTTAGCCCAGAGGTTATCAAAGTGGGTGCTACTGCCTGTCAGGTGGGCATTGAGAAGGTCCAGGGGGTGGGGTGGCAGTAGAGATGATATACTTTATTAAATATCAAATAAAACATATATAAATATAGTAAAATAAAAAAAATATTTATTTATACATTGTATATATTATGTTATTTATTATATGAAGACCCAATTTCCCACGGGTACAAGCCGAAGTTGAAACATATAGACAGTATGACACCACTCCCCTCTCACTGTAAAGTGGTTGTGGAGGTGTCACGACAAAAATCACCCAGTCCACACTGTAAAGTGGTTGTGTAGGCGCCACGCTTAAAAAGCACCCAGTACTCACTGTAAATGAGGTTGGTGTTAGGAAGGACATCCAGCTGTAGAAACTGAGCCAGAATCAGTTGCGTATGAGTAAGACATGGTCACCTGACCTGGCATTGCCCACAACAGGACAACCCGTCTAACCCATGCTAGCATGGAAGAATTGACGTAAAACGGTGATGATGATGAAATGATTTTATTTATTATATATTATTTACAATTTGTGTGTAGGCAGGTCTCTCTGGAAATAAGGTTGGGACACACACACGGTATTACATTGCCATAAGGGGGGACCAAACAAAAAGTTTGAGAACCTCTGATTTAGCAGATAATATAATTCAAATGTTTATAGTATCTTAGTGTACAGGTCATTGTGGGGAATTTGTAGTAACTAAATTGAATATTTCAATGTGATGTAGTGATGGTACTGTTTTGTAATCTTCATGGATGTCTTACTAATGTGGTTTCATGTGGTACAGGTCAAAAAGAATTATATATTGTTTGAGCCTAATTTCCTCGTTCTGTAAAGAATTCTTTTACATAGTTTTTGGCTCTGGAACCTCTAAAAATGTAAGAAACAAAAGAAATCTCTGTATGTCTACAGAATGTTACAATAAATAAATATCTTGTAACTATTAACAAAAATGTTTCATATTTGCTCAATTTCAGTTTTGTACAAATATGAAAGAATGTATATGTGAAAGGGTAGGAAGTGGGTTTCTCTGGCAACACTGGTGAAATGCCCCAAAGATAAAAAGCATATCTGTATGGTTAGGAAGTTTGCTTCACAATCACATGGGAGTTCAATAAAACAGCTTGGCACCTTGAGCATGTGTTTACTGACATATCTGAATTGACCATTGCTTTGTGGTGAAAATTTGAGAAAATGAAAATTGTGCAGAAGCCAGTTGTATCTCTCAAGTCTGGTACTTATTTTATCAATCTCCATTTGTTGAACTGCTTAGTGAACATAAAAATAGACTTGCATAAATATATACACTACACTTCACCTGTGACTTGAAAGCTGAGGATTACATTAGTCATAGGCCTTTTTTTACCTCAAATTTAACAACTCAGAATGGAGGTGCATGCAGGATATTGAAGATTCTTTCATGGCAAAAAATAAGGTATATGACGGGCTTTAAAGTTTCCATCTACCAAACTTCACACACAAGGCATTGATCAAGCTAAGGCTTTAGTAGAAGACACTTGCCCAAGGTGCTGTGCACTGGATCTGGATCTGAAACTATGTGAATATAAAGGGAACTCCTTAACCACACAGCCATGCTTATGTGGCTGTAACTATTTGTTTTGTAAGAACTAAACTTGTTTGCCCTGTTAAATCACGTTAATTGCAAGTTTAAAGGACAATAATAATAATATTGAAAACAATCATTGTGATGGTATTTAGTACATTTTATAGTAAAAAATTGTATAGAATTTATTGGACTGTTTCATAACTTTATATAGAACTTTCATCAGATCAAAGTGTTTATTTAGTCTGTCATTTGTGCGAGTGTGTGCGTTTTACTGTTTAGCTTGGCCTGGATTCTATCATTCTATTACTGATGTCAGTCAGTGATCTGAGACCACGCTGGAGCAACTCCTTTAGCCGTTTTAGTCTATCATACCCACCCAATATGGTGCTTGTTTTATTGATCTCTATTTATCTAGTTGTTGACTTTTAAACAGTTTGGTTTAAAAACTGATGTAACTCAATGCAAAGATATACACCAGTATAACAAACACACACGAGGAAGACCAAGGTAAACCTGGGCAGAGGTGCTGAGAATAGATCTCAAAATGTTGGATGTTGTAGAGGAGATGGCGAGAGAATCCAAGGTGTAGAAGGCTATGTATGTATATATTAAAATATTGCAGAAGATATTTACAATTCTGTGAATATGCAGTGGTTTCCACAAACAATTATTAGTTAGGTTCTAAAGAAAATTCTGTGAATAACCAGGACCACGAATGCTGGAAATACACTGTAAACACACAGAATATGTAAGGGCATGATTTGGACTGTTGCTGCTTTTTCTAACAGGTCAAGAAAACATAAGAGCTCTCTCTCTTTCTCTCTCTCGTTGGCTTGTCTTTAAGCAGTTTTTCATTCAGTTCTTTGCGTGTTTCTTTAATTATTAGATTTAACAATTAAGGAGGAGGAGTGGGGAGATGTGCACTGGCAGACTTCTAAGCACTTTGTGAATTCCACTGTGAGAGTTATTTTAGTGTTCTTAACAAGCAGGAGGTTAGCTTTTCATTGGCATTGGTGTGTATGTCCTGCTGATATATCTTCTTGGCATTTCAAATGTTTTTCAAGGAGATTGTCTGTTTTTACATAATACATACACTACCAACACACATACACGTTGTAGGATAGTTGATGCCAAAATTTTCCATTTGATTTGTAAATGGTATTTAGTTGGGTACGTTATTATTTTAGTGGTTCATGTTTTCCCCCATTGCCCACTGGGAAATGACAACTTTTCAATCATGCAATAAAAAAAAATAAGGATAACAATAATTGTTTCTATTTTTGGTACAAGGCCAGCAATTATCCCAGTGTATTACTGGTACTTTATTTTATTGTCCCCGTAAGGATTAAAGGCAAAGTTAACCTCGGTGGGATTTGAACTCAGACCATAAAGTGCCGTAACTCTTTGCTGCAAAGCATGGTGTCAGACCCTCTACCGATACTGCCAATCCACCACCCTGATTTAGGCTCAAGTCAAAGAAATTGACCCTTGTGACTAGTATTTAATTTTATTGACCCTGGATGAAAAATAATATTGACCTCAAGGTAATTCAAATTTAGGGTGTAATAAACCAAAATCAATACCACAAATCACAAAAATTGCTTCAGCAATTCTGCCAATATTCCACTCAACCCTTTCATTCTACCTAAAGTCTGTCTCAAGCCCGGAAGCCCAGGCTGGTGCTTATCTTGGTTTCTGTGGCGTTAAGTGACTGAGTGTATAATACTCGCCCCTGGACAGATGCCGGTTCATCACAAGGTTAAACCCACAGCTATTGCTGGTACTCATTTTCAGCTGAATATACTGGAGCAACATGAAATGACATATTTTGCTCAAGAAAGCAACACATAACTCAGTTCAGGAATCAAACTTACATTATGATCATAAGTTCAGAACACTTACCACTAGGTCACACACCTTCACTAACCCTTTCATTTTTGATGAAATACACTGTATTTGAATTGGCTAAGGAAGGACTTTAAAGGGTTTACTAAAATTAATTACTGTATTATGAAGTTGGTTCTTAAATATGGGTCCTATAAAAAATTATGTTGGAAGATTTTTATTTCAATGGTATGGTCCCATAACTCCTGCAGGTGTCGTAGGGGTGCCATATTGATATAGTGTTTCTAGGGTATTTTTTAAACCTGGCAGTGTCCGTCTCCAGGTCTGAGCACAGCAGATTTCTTCTAGAGAAGGGTAGAGATTGAGAGAATGGAAATGAGAAAGAAATATAGAAGAAGAATCAACCCCAGTGTTAGACTGGTGCTTTTTTTAATGATTGGGTTGATATTAAGACACAAGATTAGCAATTTGAGGGGAGAGGAATGTTCATCCTACTGTATGCTGCTTTATTTTAAATCTCCAGTGCTACAAAGCCATTTAAGGCACTTTATTGACACTTTATTGGACTCTATTGATTTGCATTTCCTTGGGATGAGATTTATTGAGACAGGTTTTCTGTGGCTTGGATGCCGTTCCTGGTGCCCTCCCTTAAAATACCATTTCAATAGTGGTGGATTGATGGATAAAGCTTTGCAATATTTGTTTCAGCTCTTTTCATTCTGAGTTCAAATCTCATCATTGCCTACTTGGGAGATATATTTAATTTGTTGGCAAGTTTAACACCACTGTTAGGAACAGCATTGAAAGCATTTGGGCCGGGTCTCTGGCTTGAGTTTACCTCCCTCTCTCTTCCCTACTAGCATCGGGGATCCTGAAAAGTACCATGAACACTGCTGACCCATCCCTCTGAAGAAATCAGGAGGGAAAAAAGTGAATGCTTCAAAATAAAAGTTCTTTTTCTATGATGGAACCTGAGCCAGCCCCAAGTAGGTTGCTATTGAGTTAAACAAGAGAACAGTGCAAAATATCATGCTTCTGTAAGGAGAAGTCATATTGTGGGTGTAGATAAGTACAACATTATTTTATTGGTTATTATGATATAGAAAATAGGATTTCTGGTTGTTGGGGGAAGAAAATAGACATAAAGTTACATTAACTTTTCTGAATATATATCATCACCGTTTTACGTCCGTTCTTCCATGCTAGCATGGGTTAGACAGGTTCTCTTGTTGTGGGCAGTGTCCGGTCGGCTGACCATGTCTTGCTCATACAGGAACTGATTCTGGCTTGATTTCTACAGCTGGATGCCCTTCTTAACACCAACCTCATTTACAGTGGAATGATAGGGACCCCAGTCCTATCATCTCATTTCTACAGCTGAGTAAACTCGAGCAATGTGAAATAGTGTCTTGCTCAAGGTAACAACACATTACCCAGTCCGAGAATTGAACTCACAACCTTTTGATTGCAAGCCCTACACTCTAACCACTAAGCTGTGCGTGCATACATGTATATATATATGCACGCACGCACGCGTGTGTGTGTGTGCATAGACAGGCATGCAGACACATATTTACATACGCATACATACACACATACACATACACACATGACAAACTAGAAAAGAAATAGCAAAATACCAGACAGGGGAAGTATTTAAAATGTAATTAACAATAAATTGCTTTTTAATCACATCTGACAAATCGAGAGGAAAAATGTGAAAGCAGCACTTAACATGTTATATATATATATATATGAGATAAGATGAAATGACCCTAGATATCAGCCAAGCATCAAATAGTATAACAACCATATCAGAACTACACCAGTAAGTGACCTTAACATAGAGATGGCAGTCAATGTTTGCTGCTAAATAGTCCTGTACTGAGACCAACACATAACTGTGTAACTGATACTCCACCAGATAACATGTCCAGAAAGACGAGCATAAGGGAAGCTAACTCTATCATGTACTATAGTTGTCTATTGTATCAAATTTTCACAAATGTCCACCAGTAAAGATACTATAAACATTTGGATGAACAAACTTATTTTTAGATAGTTTCTGCTAAATCTTTACAGGATGATGTGGCTTACATTTATTTATTGAGCTTCTAAATGGTTGCAGTTTGCTCCTTTCTGAACTCATTTTGGGGTCTCAGTATACTCAATCTTTGTGTGTCCATCCCACACCTCCCAGGACAGGCCACATCCCCATCGCTGGTTTTTACAGTATGTGATGGAGACTGCGATGTATTTTTCAAACAGGCCTTTAAATGATTGGTGTTGTCCTAAGTTCACATCTTACTCGAAGCATTGTGATGTACCCTCCACTTCCAGCAAAGTACAAAGACACCTATGCTTGGTCTAAATTGAAAACAGTACCAGAAAACAACAGGTTACAATAACATTTGTTTAATGCTCAAGATACGTTAGAAAAGTTTTGACATTTCAGACACTAGTCTTTTGTCAGAATGAGAGGTTTTTGGAAAGAGAAGAAAAGAGCAAGAGAAGGGAAGCACTTCCACCCTTTGATAGGTTTTGTTTCTAATTTTGATCAGTATCAACACACCCATCTCTCTCATTTAAGTAAAGGGGGCAGAAGGTTGGCTTAATCTCCCCTCCCCCAACCATGTTGATTTTTACAACCCGCACCTATTTAGGTTTAGCTGGCACCCTATGAGGTTATATCTCGTATGGAGTTTCTTGGTTGTTCTCATGACAGGGGCCCTATTCCTACCATGAGAAAATAAATTGGACAGGTTTCTAATCTGTTGCAGGAGGTTACCCTCCAGCTGCTAGTACTTGTAAAATGAATCATTTTGCTCAAGGACGCACCCTAACCACTAGACAATGTTTCCAACCATCAGACAGCTTGCACTTGATTACATAATACTAGTAGCAGTTAAAGATTGTCTCTACCAAATACATAGTCTTTTCTTTGCCCATTCTAGGAGGGATGGGAGCTGAGTCCTCAAGCATGCTGTCTAGCTGGTCCTGTCAGAAGCAACTGCCTCCAGCTGGATCCCCCAGTGAGGCCAGCTGAGCTTGTAGATGCTATCTTGCTCTGGGTCTTCTGCCAGTTGGTTTTGCCTGTAGAATTTGACCAGAAAGAAATATATATTGTATTACACTATATATAATACATTATAGAACTCGGTAGAGGGTCGGACGCCATGCTTTGAAGCATAGTTACGTCCCTTTATGATCTGAGCATCTTAAGGCTTTAACTATAAAAAAAATGTTTTTATTTTTCATTCCATTACTGTTTTACTGATTGTGTTTTTCTCTAACTTGCTACAAACCCTTCATAGATTGATGGGAGATGTGCAGTGTATTACCAAGTGGCAACCGCGGCTGGCAATGGTCCTCATTGGTAACTAGTGGTATGATGGTTGGTGGTAGTTTCTATATGATAGTTACTGGCTGTTTTTTGTGTTTAAAGAAAAAAAGTGTGTTTTAATGAGTTTATTTAAGGCATGTAGGAGAGGTATTTTAAATATGAAAACTATGAAAACATTTGTCTTTATGGTTTCTCTATATTACGGATTTTCATTTATCGTGGTTGGTTCTGGAACGTCTCCCCCCCCCCCCCCCCAATAAACAGGGGATTACTGTGTATATAATAATGTTCATTCACTGCAGCTTATAGAAAGGCTATTACAACAAAAAGCTGTAAAGTGTTCGTGTAGGAGACACAGCAAAAAAGCACCCAACACATACTGTAAATGTGGTTGGCGTTAGGAAGGGCATCCAGCCGTAAACAGTCCTATCCGAGGAGCGAGACAGTCACCCAACCCAACTTGCCTCAAATGGGACAAACCTGTCTAACTCATGCTACCGTGGAAGATAGACGTTAAACGATATTTATATATATAAATAAAAGTATAAAGATAACTTATAAAATAGGGTGAAGACTCTTAAAAGATGGAAAAAGAAGTTGCCATCGGCCACGCCTGTCAGTCTCTTTGCCTGCTGACATCTGAAAGCTGTTGTCCTGTTATTTAGTTTAAAGATGATGGGAAGCATTTTGTCAAAGGCTCTTTAGCTTATGGGTTAATGCAGCTAGCTAGTATCTGAAAGATATGGGGTTAATTTCCTCATAGTGGCCAATGGCAACTCCTTTTTCCATCTTTTAAGAGTATTCATACTATTTTATAAGCTAACTTTATAGTTTTTCTGTGCTTGAATACTTTATATATATATTATATATATATATATAATATATATATATATATATATATATAAAGTGTTACCACCACCACTACTACTATTATCAGTAACTGTATTTTTAATTATTATTATTGTTGTTTTCATTTGTTATTCTTCCATGTATCTCTAAATACCAGTGCCCTGTGTTATATACACATTAGTATCCTGATGATTTGATCAGGCAAACACTAATTAAGGTCAAGTGACGTAATTTCTAGCGATGAGCGGCTTTTAGACTCGCCTGATTAATGAAACAGTTGTTAATACTGTGAATAAACCCTTTTTGTACAGCCGACCCTGTTATTCTTCATTCTTTTACTATTATTACTCAAGAACTGCCTGCCTAGGAACTCTCTTAAACTGGCCACCTAACTAAGGAAACTTCTTGTTGAGTCAAACAATGCTGTACGTTAGAACTATCCTCAACACAGAGTACTCACAACCTCTAGCTGGATTACCTTAAACGATACCTTGTTATTATATATATATATATTTGTTCTCAACCAATTCTAGAGGCTTCCTGCCTATATTAGTAATCTTCTCTGGCTTCTTAATATTTTCTACCAGATATTTTGTCTTAATCTCATTCATTCTCATTGACACAGTCTCCACCTCCTGCATCAAATCCTCTGCCTCCTTAACTGTTTGTCACCAAAACTATGTTGTCAGCAAATTCAGCATCCGACATCTTTTTTGCCTTAACTCTCCTGCTCTGAGCAGTATACACTGAGGATGAAGAACTCAGAGCTGTACGGGGGCCTCCCAAAAGTGACACAGAGGTGACTGAGGTTAGCTGGACATGCTCACCGACATCTAGAGTTGACATTGCACTCAGTGCTCCTATGGGAGCCCCTGCATGGACACACTGGAAGAGGAAGACCGAAGTTAACATATGTTGATGCCCTAAGGATAGACAGTGGTCTGTTGGAGATGCAGGACATGGCAGTGATAATGAGGGACAGAGACCGCTGGAGAGAACTCGTTCATGGATCTCGGGAATTTTACCCGCCCTAGATAGATAGATATTTGTAAAATTTGGGTATTCTCAGCACGAAAGGTAGCCGTTACCAGCTGTATACTATTTACATAGTAAAATTTTGGGGGGCTTATATATAACCACAAATCGAATGGAGAGCGTGAGAGATGCTATTAGGTATATTATGTGATATGTGTTTGTGTATGTTATGCAGTATATGTGTGTTTATTGTATGCAATGTACTTTTGTATATTATATACTTTAACTTTTTTTAATGACTATGGTCCAAAATAAGCCTGAAATGTCATTTTTCTGGAAATACTAATGTAAATTATTCTTCTTGCTTGTTGACACAGTAGTAGTGATGGTGGTGGTGGTCGTAGTAGTAGCAGTGATGGTGGTAGTAATAGCATCAGCAGCAGTGGTGGTGGTGGTAGTAGCAGTAGTAGTACATTAGTTTTAAATCTTCAGATAATGTTCATTCAATGCAGATTATAGAAAGGCTATTAATTTTTAAACTTTTAATCCATTAAGCCAATCATTTTTCAAATTTTTTTTAAGATTATTAAAATTAGTTAAATAAACAAAAGAAACAAAAAATAAAACAAAAAAAAGCAGATTTTTGAAAAGATATACCAAAATATATTTATACCAAAATATATTTAGCCCTTTAGCACTCACATTACTCTATATAATTTTGTACTTTCATATAATTTTGTACTTTCACATAATATCAAATCTGAGATGTTGATATTATTTATTTTGAGAACAATACCTTAATATCAGTACGAGTGGCTAGTTACAGTCGGTTTGAACAGAAAAGGATGAGAGAATTCTAGCCAGATACTGCCTGTTTAAATGCTAAAGGATTAGTGTATGACATCTAGGGCAAGTGTCATTTGGAACATAACTTAATAAAGGTTCTCATGTAACATTACGATGGAAGGTTTTTAGATAAATATAAACACTTTAAAACAAAGTTTTATACTATTGAACCGAGGGTAGTTTGGTGTCTCATTAGAGACCAGCTAAACCTGCAGAGCTGGAAATTTCATTCACCCTCATTTTATTTTACTCTGCAATAATTGAACAAATTTTAACTATTTAAAAAATTTCTTTTTCAGAAGGTGGTATTTTGTTGGGTGCTTCTAGCCTGACTGGACGTTATTGGTATGGTTCCTTATGGTACTACGAAGTAGCTGCGCATGTGCCAGATGTTGAAAAATGTACTGCTGGTGTACAGTTGGAGGCTGGCATTGGTGATGCAATTTGGATAGATAATGATAAAACTCTCATTGGCTTAGACACAGGTAAGCTTGTATATTTGTAAGTTGTGCACACTGTTTTATTATATTTTTGTGTGTGTTTTGGCCTCTTTTGTTGTCTAGTTCTCTTGCCATGATAAAACACATCCAGTACACTCTGTAAAGTAAAATGGCTGGTGTTAGGAAGGGTATCCAGCTATAGAAAACTTGCCAAAAGTTCAAGAGGAAGCTGTAGTGTCGGGGGCATAACCTCTCCAGTGTCTGGGACATGACAACCTCTCCAGTGTCTGTGACATGATAAAACACAACCTGTACATTCTAAAGTGGGTGTTGTTAAGAAGGGTGTCTAGCCATAGAAAACTTGCCAAAGACTCAAGGGGAAGCTTTAGTTGTGTCAAGGATTGCATGTAAATGAAATGCAAGCCCCTGGCCCATCCAAGAAGTCAATAGCTCTTATTAACCTTTTAGCATTCAAATTGGCCAAATCCGGTCACATATACCCACATTAAAATATCAATCTAAAAATAAGCAATGTCATCAAAATCTTGTTGATTTGAAATTACTGGGAGATAAGGCCAAATATTATTACCACGAAATACAACACTTAATATAGTGATGTGTCTTTAACATCGGAAGTACAACAGATGTTTTGTGTGTATGAATATGGCTTGGGAAAGTAGTGATACCAACTTTGGAGGTTTTACATGTGATGACAATCAAATTGAAGAAGAAACAAAAGAAAATATCAGTGATTTATCTTCAAATGAATCAGATGTATATATCTCTGAATTTTCATCCGACAATGATTGTTGTTTTGATAGTAAAAGCGAAGATCTCCAGGACGCCATTGAAAATGTTACAGCAACGTGGTTGAAAAACACCACACCAATATTTGTTCCTGATTTTATTGAAAATACTGGTCCACAACACACTACCTCCTAATTCAAGCATTTTTTTGGTATAAAGAAAATTCCAAAATTGTGGAATTACTGGAGTGCTGATATAAGGTTTAGTGACACTTATATATATCAAGTATTATGCCAAATGTTATTCCTATCTTGTAATCAACAACCAGGTGTTGGGACTGA
>OZ024750.1:52229364-52379803 GCA_964016885.1 Eledone cirrhosa
GAATATAGGCACCTTAAAAGGTCGCTCTAACGAGGTTGTAGAAATGCTTGAACGTAAGGAGGTTGATGTTTGCTGTATCCAAGAGACCAGGTGGAGGGGTGGGGGCTGCTAGATTCATTGTGGGTAAAAAAAGATGCTATAAGCTTTTCTGGGTGGGGTAGGGATCATGTTAGCAGAAAAATGGGTAGATAAGATAATAGACGTAAATAGAGTGAACGACAGAATAATTAAAATAAGATTTGTCCTAAATAGAACTACTGTGACAGTAATATCTGCGTATGCACCCCAATCCGGACTGCCTGGCGCTATAAAAGACAGATTCTATGAGACATTGATGCTCACTACCTCCCAAATAACCGACAGTGACTACATAATTATTGCTGGCGACCTAAATGGTCACATTGGACAACATTGTGACGGCTATGGCAGAATCCATGGAGGCTATGGGTTTGGTACTAGAAATGAGGAAGGCTCCAGAATCCTGGAATTCTGTGATGCAAATAACCTAACTATCTGTAACACTAACTTCAAAAAACGAGAATCACTTGATCAGGGGAACATGGTAGAAGGGGGCTCGATATATATTCTAATTCTATTTAAATAAAGTTTGGAATTTTGACCATTTCTTAGACATAGAATAGTGGGGTTAGCTTATACTGGAGTATATATAGTATATTACGCTAGGTAACAAATTGTAAGAGCAGCAAGTTAAAAAATGCCTTGCATGCAGTATATATCCAATCTATTCATGTTCTGACTTCAAATCCTGCTGAAGTTAACTTTGCATTTCATTTTTTGCTGGGGCTAATAAATTACCCCACCATTCTAATGCGGTGGACTGGCAGAATTGTTAAAGTATCAGATGGGCGGCTTTGTGATACCCCAGCCCTCTGATGTGGTGGACTTGCAGAATTATTAAAGTACTAGATGGGAGGCTTTGTGATATATGTTCCAGCTCTTTGTATTCTGAGTTCGAATTCCACTGAGATCAGCTTTGCCTTTCGTCCTTCCAGGTGGAATCATAAGAGGGTGGACTGGCAGAATTATTTGATAGCCAGCTGCGATTCTTTTATGATATTTGTTCCATCTCTTTGTAGGAGTTCAAATCCTGTCATGGTATACCACCCTCAATAGAAAAGATTAGACACTCAACATGTAAACATTTATAGTTAAGCATGGATTGTCTTTAAAGGACAGATTTTCTCAAATCTAAGTCTCTTTGTAGGTACAAAAAATGTGTGCAATGTCTGTATGTATGTTTTAGACAAAAGCTCCCTCACTAAAGTTTTGATTATGAAGTAGTGCTGGTACCACGACAAAAACACACCCAGTTCACCCTGTAAGGTGGTAGTGCTGGTACCACAACAACAAATGCACCTAGTCCACCCTGTAAGGTGGTAGTGCTGGTACCGTATCAAAAACACACCCAGTCCACCGTGTAAGCTAGTAGTGTTGGTACCACAACAAAAAATGTACCCAGTCCACCCTGTAAGGTGGTAGTGTTGGTACCACAACAAAAACTGCACCCAGTCCACCCTGTAAGGTGGTAGTGCTGGTACATTGACAAAAAACACACCCAGTCCACTTTGTAAGCTAGTAGTGCTGATACCACAACAAAAACACACCCAGTCCACTCTGTGAGGTGGTAGTGCTGGTGCCATGACAAAAAATGCACCCAGTCCACTTTGTAAGGTGCAGGTGTTACAATTAAAATGCTCCCAGTACACAGTGTAAGGAGGTTGGTATTAGGAAGGGTATCCAGCCATAGAAACCAAACCAAAATGGAATGCAAGATATAGTCACTTGGCTTGTCTAGTCTCAGAATGTAACGCATCTATTTTCCATGTAAGCATGAAAAATAGACATTAAACAGTGATGATGATGATGGTTTCAGGGAATATTTACAGAAAAGTTGGACAGATAAAAATTGCATTTGTAGAAAGAAGGGCTTCCAGCCTGTTTAAAATCAGTTTGAGGGTTTGCTATAGGTTGACTGGGTTGCTAATAACAGCTTCTCTCAAGAAGGTAAAATGCTAGGGGAATGTGAAAGAACCATGTGTGTATTTTGATTGTTGCAATCTGAAACCAAGAGAAAATCATTTGAGGAGAAAAAAAAACTAGTTGTGTAAACATTTGACTTTGCAGATTAATCATACTGCCTATTGATAAGTTTTAATGACTTGCCGGTTTTCTTCTTTTTTTGTCACAATGTTCTCTGGCTTCATCTCAATGTTTTGACTACATTAACAATTTAATATCCATATTTCTAATAAAAGACGTATATATTTCAAGTGAGGGATTTAGTAATTTAACTAACTAACTTACTTACTTATTATCAGCATTGTATGTCCGCTTTCACTGCAAGTAAGGGTTAGATGGTTTGTCAACAGACAGGGTCAGTATTCAAGCAAAGTTACCAACCCATCAGATGGGCTGAGGTCTTGCATCTTTCTTGTATGCATTCCAGCACTCTACCAAATTCTCAGACAGGTTGGTAGCCTGCACTCACACATCTTTGACACAGCTGAAGAGTCCTTTTGACCCTTTGTTGAGGTTAGATTGAGTAATATAACTTTCATATTTATTGGATGTTTGGAACATAACTTAAAGATTCTTACTTGAAATTATGACTAAAAGTTTTAAAATGAATATATAATCACTTAAATCTTTTTGTTACTATATTTTTAATTTTAAAAAAAATATATAATTTTCAAATAATTTAGAAAATTATGAATTTTGAGGTATTAACCCTTTAGCTTTTAAGCCGGCCAGAATTCTTTTACCACTTTCTATTCAAACCAGCCATAACTTTCTGCTCTTACTGATGTTAAGGTATTGTTCTCAAAATAAATATCAATCTCATGGATTCAATATTATGCGAGATATTGTATGAAATAAAGCATTTAGTGTGAAAATACAATAGTAAATATAGAGTAATGTAAATGCTAAAGAGTTAAGTAATATAACTAAGTTCCTCATTATTAAGTTGGTGTTTGGAACATAACTTAACAAAGGTTCTTACATTAAATTATGATGGAAGGTTTTTAGATGAACATTATAAGGGTATCAACCCTTAACTTCTTACACTTGGGCCTGGCTGCATCCAATTTCTTCTGTATAATCTATATATTCTTGATATGTTTCAAAATTATATAAAAATCATTGTCAGTCTGTTTCATTAAGAATATGATTATGAAAGTGTAAATGTAAAAATTTATTTTAAAATATGCTTTAAAAAATAAAATAATTCTTCAAAGCTGGAATATCTGAGAAAGATTTATTTTGTAGACACATATTTAAATCATAATGTACGAAATAGGGAAAGATAAAGTCTGAGATAGAAAATTTATAGTTATTGTTTGTATTGATTTTTGACCTGTCAAGTGGTAGGAGACCCAGAAGTAGACCCTGAACAAGATGTTTGGATAACATCCATGAGCTTGGCTGGTCTTGCTTGGGGATCTAGCTGGATAACATCCATGAGCTTGGCTGGTCTTGCTTGGGGATCTAGCTGGATCAATTTGAGACAATTGTTTCTGACAGGACCTGCTGGAAGGAGTATTTGAGGACTCTGCTCCCATGACCCTCTCGGGAATAAGTGGACAAAGAAGTCTTCTATAGACTATGATATTGCTCAATATAGTTTTATATTTACACTATATAGAGATTGAAGTAACAAGTAATCTATCAGTCACTGACATCCAATCTAATCCAGGGCCTTCTCACTCCCGTTGAAAGAACCCCTCCCTGGTTGATCTTCACCGCTTTCTGATTAGTTTTGGTCATGTCTTCAGGTATGTAGCCATACTCGCTACACTTGGCTAGTTGCAGGTTGGTGAGACAATAGTGTTCAGTTGTAAAAGGAAAATAGAATTGATTGGAACATTTTGTTAGTTATTAAAAAGAAAAAAATAGTTGCATAATCTGTACTTCTTACAAAATGCTAACAGAAAAGGTAGACTTTACATGTGACAGATGCACATGGTTGGTGGGTAGTAAGAAGTAGTTGATAGTTTCTGTTACATAGTTGATCTAATTATCAGTGGAGGAGGTTGTTCTTGGCTATAAGAGGAATCAGATCTATTGTGGAAGAAAGAATGCACTGGTATGTGATGCATATGGATGTTGAATAGTGGGTGAAGAAGTACCAGGAGATGCACGTGAAAGGAAGCTGCAGTAGAGGAAGATTGAGAATAACTTGGGATAATGTAGTTGTAGCTGATCTCAAAATGCTGTACCTTGCAGAGCAGATGATGAAGGAACTCTACAAGTGGAAGCGGCTGTGCAAGAAATGGCTCCTAACTCGTGTAATTATTGGGAAAAAAAAACAACTATAAAATGGTGATTGATAAGTGTTGAACACCTTTTATTTTGGCTGTTGGTGTATAACACCAAAATGTTATCTCAATTAACTCTTGATGTTATATCTATCAACACTTGAATTTTCTCACTTTTATATCAGTCGTCTTACTAAGGTCACAATGGTTCACTTATGGTATCTACAAGTATAACCTAAAAATAATCAGTCAAATTATTATCTCTTTATATTTATACTAGCATTAAAGCTCAGTGTTGCTCGAGGTCAGTAAGTTACCAAAGTTAGGTTGCACCACCCATTTTAAGGCAGCACTTTTTTGTCTGCCAGGCACTGGGTGAATGAATTGCAGACCTGGACTGCCGAAGCAAGAGCTGCGCCAGCAGTGACAATTGTAGTTTCGCCTATGGATATTATCTCTGTACAAAGAAGTGTTGAAATTTATTGTATCACAGTACTTACACACATGCGTAGACGATGCCAGCCGAACAACAGAGCTGCGATGGAGTTGTTCTGCATGGTTGTCTGTGTTTTCTAAATTTAAGACAGTAGGGAGGGGTGTGATATGGGAGAGAGTTAGCTTCTGTTTCTAGCAGGTTTAGTGACCTCATAGAGGATATTGTGTATAGTAAATAAACTGATACTTCTTTCTTTCACGTTCGTTGAGAGATGTTTTAAAAAAGATTAATCGCTATGTTTTTTGTTGTTGAATAAATTTATCTGTTGCTTTTGAATAATTGTTGTTTGGTATGAATTGTAATAAGTTCTCTTTGTTGTCATTGAAGTAAATAAATCTTTGACCGTGCCACACTCAAAAACAAACGTTCTCTCTCTCTCTCTCTCTCTTTCTCTCTTCTCTCTCTCTCTCTCTCTCTCTCTCTCTCTCTCTCTCTCTCTCTCTCTCTCTCTCTCTCTCTCTCTTCTCTCTCCTTCATTTCTTTCTCTCTTCTTTCTTCCGAGTTCCTAAAGGAAGTTTGTAAGGAGGGGGTTTAAGCGTATATAAGAGAAAGTTGCAGCATGTATGTAGTTTTATCGAATTTTAAGGGGAGTTGAGAAGAAACCTGATTGTATTAGAGGGGTAAAGCGTCATGTATTTAGTTTAATCGATTATTTCCGTAATTGTGGGTGAGTTGGAAAAAAATAAATAGTCGTTGACCTAAGTTAGACCATTTACAACATTCTTACAGACTTTGAGTCGAATCGGTTTGAAATTGCGCGTGCACACACACACACTGCCTTTTATAGATAATGATATATATATATATCAATAAACAAAAATGACTGGCAGTAGGCTAATGAAATATTATTAGTACAGGCTAATATTATATTATACTGTTTGTTGAATTTAGAAGGTGGATTGTGAGTTGGCATTCAGTTTATGGTGTTTGCTAAGTGTTTTGTGGACTGATCAGAGCAATAATGGTTATATTTATGTATATATATATATATGTGTGTGTGTGAATGTGTATATATATAATTTAAATTAAGATATATGTACTGAGAGTGAGAGAAAGAGCTATATATTGTTTGTAGGTGTCACGACAAAAAAACAACACAGTCCACGCTGTAGGTAACACGGTAAAAAGTTCCCAGTTCCACACTGTAAATGTGGTTGGTGTTAGGAAGGGCATCCAGCCGTAGAAAACCTGCCAGATATATATATGAGCGAGACATGGTCAACCGACCTACCTTGCCTCAAATGAGACAACTCCTGTCTAACCCATGCTAGCGTGGAAGATGGACGTTACACGAAGATGATGATGATGATGATGATTAGATGAACTTTAAAAGTATATGGTTTGGTATCCTAGATCTAGGGATGGTTTTCAGGTGGTTTGGTATAAAATAAAATACAAACAGTTTTATATCATAGAACCAGGGACAGTTTCTGTCAGTTTAAAAACTTGTCTTATTGTTTCTTTTCAAAACAAGTCTGGCAGAAAATAATTTGAAAGCAGTGAATTTGCTGAGTTGTTGAAGCATATTATTTATAGTATTTGTTCCAGCTTTCTGCACTCTGAGTTCAAATCCTGTTATGGTGAAACTTTGCCTTTTATCATTAATTTCTGGGGTTGTTAAAGTACCTGTTCAGGCTGGTTGATTAGTGGAATTCTTAGTGATTATCTGGGTGATGCCTTGTATTTGTTCTGGGCTCTTGAATCCCATTGTCTTACTTTGGTGGTAGACTTCATGTCATCTGGCTTATCTTTATCCCTTTTGATACCAAACCACCTGAAACCCTGTTTCTTTTAATTTCATCTAAGAACCTTTTGTTATTCTCTAATCACTAGCTTAATGAGAAATCTATTTACACTAAAACCCTTCAAATTCTTAGTTATTTTCAAAATTATTTAAAAATTACAAGAAATATGAAAATGAAAGAGTTAAACCTTTTGATACTAAACCATATATTTTAAAGTGTTTATATTAATCTAAAATCCTTCCATCATAATTTTATGTAAAAACTTTCTAAGATATGTTCATTTATATGTTATATATGTGTGTGTGCGTGTGTATATATATATATATATATATATATCATCATTTAACATCTGCTTCCCCTCCTAGCAAGGAGGGGCGGAATCTGCATCTCGCGCTCTGAGTGCACAGGAGAGGTTGTTACATCCTTGACACAACTCGAAGGTCCTCCCAACTCTTTGATAGTGAGCTTTCTATACCTGGATGCCCTTCCTATCACCAACACTAGGGAGGATGTTGAGTCCTTGACACAACTGAAAGGTTCTCTAGACTGCTTATGTATATATATATATATATATATATATATATATAAATAAAATCAAGGTCAAGCAAATAGAGAACAAGTTTTAGAATAAATTTCAAAAAATGTTACTGTACTTACTACATACTTTTATATATATATATATATATATATATATATATATATTTATATATATATATATATATTTATATATATATATCCATCCATCTTTCTATGGCTGGATATATAAGTATTGTCTCTGGGAAAACTCCAGAATATCAAGCTACTGTCTCGATCATAAGAAACTATTAACACCAGCTTAATAATGAAAAAGTTATATTACTAACTCCCTCCAAATTCTTGATTTTAAAATTATAGGCAGTGAAATATAAATGGGTTAATAGTCAACTTTCAGATATTTGGGGCAGTTTTCCAGTTTAACTTTTTACCCTTCCTCACGAAACAGTAAACAAATGGTTTAAAAATCAGTTTAATTTTACTCAACAATAAATGTCTTTATTTTTTGTCATGACTTCCTTTTGTCGGTCTTATTCAAAACTGTTTGTGTAGTCTTTTAGCTTCATTCAGTCCATATGATGAGGGAAACATTTTATCTGGATGCTTCAACTGTTTACCTTAAGTGGTCTTGTTTCTTTTGAAAACAAAACCTTGACAGTAAATACTTGTCTCATGAGTTGAATAGAAAGGTTTTTAGGGACCTGTTTATGTCACTTTCCATTTCATGGTCATTCTTACGTCTCTTGTTCTTCTCACACCGTTCTTTTTCTAATGATAACTCATGGATTATGTATTTGTTATGCCAACTCTGTCTGCATGTATGTAAGGTTGTATGTATGGGTATACATGTGTATGTACATAATTCTATGTCCAACTCATGCCAGCATAGGAAAACTGTGTAAAAATGATGATGATGATGATGATTCTGCTCCTGTCAGTAGCACTTGGTTGAATAAAAAAAATAAAAATTACAATAGAGAATGACTTGGTAGCATATACCATGCTTCCACTTATTGTTTTAGGTGCTCACAAACATAGACATCCTCTCATACCTGACCCAGCACTGGACAAGAGGATAGAGCTGGCACGGGCAACCTTTTTCGAGCTGGATGAGGTATGGCTCATAAGACATGCCAATGGGCGCCGGCCACATGGTGGCCAGATTTTGTCCGTGGCTGGGACAGAGTATAAATCTGAGTATGAAAGGTGCTATGGAAGGGAGCAGAATACTGGTTATTTTATCTTTCACATTTCTAGGATTGACAAGATAAAATACTAGTCTAGCGACAAGGAATTACAGCATCTGATCCCAGCCTATGCGTTCTGAGTTCAAATCCTATCCTTTATTACCAGGAGTTGCAACTGGCAGATAATATCACCAATGGAAACATTGTTTCCTTAGTCCAATCTATCAGTCAGCTTCTTTCTTTTGTTATAGTGTTTTATGTGGAATATTTTCTATATATTCCAGGTGGTATTGCAGTATGGCAACTGGTGGACAATTACAAGACCTTTGTACAGATGTCTGCTTCTGTAGAACATGATAGTATTGTAACTACTGTTAGTCCTTTTGCTGATTCCAAAAAAGTCTTATCTGCTAGTCACGACAAATCGTAAGTATCATTATTATCATTATTATTACTATCACTAAAAGAACAGTGGGTTGATAGAATTGGTAGAGCGTCGGACAAAATGCTTTGTTGCATTTAGTTACGGCCCTTTACATTGAGTTCAAATTTCTCCAATGTCAACTTTGCATTTCATCATTCCAGGAATTGATAAAATAAAGCACCAGTGAAATACTGGGCTCGATATAATTAACTTTCCCCTAATTTGCTTTCTTTGTGCCAAAATTAGAAATTATTATTATTATCGCCATAATTCTTGATAAGATTTGATGGGGAGGAATAAGCTATTTTGAGAGTCGATGAGTTTTTTTTTTAAAACCTTTTGTCGACACTGAGGTTCCTTGACCTGTTCAGTGTCAAAAATTGCCACCCATTTTGAGGAATTCCTATTTAAATTTAAATCTTCAACAGAATTTTCTCTAAGAACCATATATTAACTTACTACTTTAGTAATGAAATAATCAATAATTTAAGTCCATCAAAATTCTTTTTGTTGATTAATTATGTCAGTGTTTCATTAGAATTACAGTCATGATTCTGCAAAATGGTAGTGCCATAATGTAAGGCAGTAGTGCTGGTGCCACAAGAAAAAACGCCCTGTGAGTGAAACTGGAACCTCATTGCCTAAACTGACAAAACTCCATTCTATTTCTATATTCAATTTATTGATGGTGTGTGTATTTTTGTTTAATCGGTACACCATATGCCTGCATGTAAGATTTGGCTAATAGGCTTGGCACCAGGCAGGGTGTCTGGCTGTAAAACATTACCTCAAAAAGCCCCATCCAACCCATAGAAAATGAAAATTATGACAACAATGAAAGAAAACCAGCCTAAAATCTTGTTTTCTTCTTCCTCACCTCCAATATATTTCAGTTTGAAAATCTGGGACCTTGAAACACTGAATTCAACCACAACTTATCAAGGTAAGATTTGTTTTTTTGTTAATTTCATTCAATTTAAGAAGTGTCATTGTTGTGTTTGTTCTCCTCACATAGTTGTTGGGGGTTCTCTACTGATAACTTGTCTTGTTGACAACTATTTTCATTATTGCAATTGTAAAATTTAGGTATCTCTCTCTCTCTCTCTCTTTTTTTCTCTCTCTCTTTTCTCTCTCTCTCTCTCTCTTTTCTCTCTCTCTCTCTCTCTCTCTCGTATGTTAATAGGCAAGAGTGAAGGTGTAGTGCAAAACTCTTTATGACCCAGGATCAAGCTGACTGGTGAGATTCCATAATATAAAAGACCCTGCTCACCAATACAGCCTTGGTATCAATGTCAAGTGGTTGCTGATGTAGTGGGGACAATATAGAGAAAACCCATTTGTTAGTTTGGCCAAAAATATGACAATCCTTCTATTGCTGGTGCCAGGATAAAATGCACCATGTAAAGTGGTAGTGGTTGGTGTAAGGAAGGGTATCCAGCTGTAGAAACCATGTCAAAATATGGAACACATGAACAAGACATCGTTGTCTGACCAGTTTATCCTCAGACCGTGCTTACTTGACCAACCCATGCCAGCATGAAAAACAGACGTAAAATGGTGGCGATATAATATATACTTTAATTACACAGAATTTGGATCATATGAGTAAAACATTTCCTGACCAGTCTGTTTGTCCTTGATAACCTGTCAAACCCATACCAGTATAGTAGACATAAAATGATGATAATGTATGTCATTTCCAGACATTGCTCATATATTTTTATTTTTTGTACAAAGAGCATTATAGGAGATGGTTGCATACATTTGTGTATATTTGTTTATATTTATACATGTATGTTTATGTATTTATTTATGCATGTGTGTTTATATGTGTATGTTTGTGTGTGTTTATATGTGTATGTTTGTGTGTGTTTATATGCATGTGTGAGTGTGTGTATATACCACCTGCAGCACTACTTATATAATCTGAGTGTATAATTTATCTACATCCGTTATGTTTGCTGAACACACTGTACTGTTGATAGACCTTACATAACTCACTGACTCACAAATAGTCTAGAAAATATGCTACATTTAAAAAAATGAATTTATTTTATTTGTCTTTATATTACTTTGCGTGTTTCTTCATCATCATCACTGTTCAACATCTATTTTCCAGTCTTGCATAGGTTAGATGGATTATCACGTTCTAAGGCTTCACTTCATGTGACATGTTGCTTATATGCTCAGTTAATGCCAACAACTTTACAGCATGTATTGAGAGCAAGTATTTTGTTGTGGCATTAGCACTATCTCTTTACAATGTGGACTTGGTGTTTTTTTTTTTATTGTCTCACCAGCACAATTGAGGCATAACTTAACCATATATCAAGGAAATGCTGAGGACCACAATACATTGCTGAATTTGCCACGATGGGTTGGTGAAGATATTTGGCCTAGTGGTTAGTGTGTTGGACTAACAATCATAAGGTCATGGGTTTGATTTCTCAACTGAACAGTGCATTGTGTTCTTCAGCAACACACTTCATGTAATGATACAGGTTGACTTGGCTCAGCTGAACTTCCTAACGGAGATGACACAGGACTGAGATCTGTCACTACAATGTATGACACAGGACTGGGACCTCTGTCACTACAACGGAGATGACACAGGACTGACACCTCTGTCACTACAATGTATGACACAGGACTGGGACCTCTGTCACTACAATGTATGACACAGGACTGGGACCTCTGTCACTACAATGGAGATGATACAGGACTGGGACCTCTGTCACTACAATGTATGACACAGGACTGGGACCTCTGTCACTACAATGTATGACACAGGACTGGGACCTCTGTCACTACAATGTATGACACAGGACTGGGACCTCTGTCACTACAATGTATGACACAGGACTGGGACCTCTGTCACTACAATGGAGATGACACAGGACTGGGACCTCTGTCACTACAATGTATGACACAGGACTGGGACCTCTGTCACTACAATGTATGACACAGGACTGGGACCTCTGTCACTACAATGGAGATGACACAGGACTGGGACCTCTGTCACTACAATGGAGATGACACAGGACTGGGACCTCTGTCACTACAATGGAGATGACACAGGACTGGGACCTCTGTCACTACAATGGAGATGACACAGGACTGGGACCTCTGTCACTACAATGGAGATGACACAGGACTGGGACCTCTGTCACTACAATGGAGATGACACAGGACTGACACCTCTGTCACTACAATGGAGATGACATAGGACTGGGACCTCTGTCACTACAATGGAGATGACACAGGACTGACACTTCTGTCACTACAATGGAGATGACACAGGACTGACACCTCTGTCACTACAATGTATGACACAGGACTGGGACCTCTGTCACTACAATGTATGACAAAAGACCTGAGCTGACAGCCCAGCCCACAATAGGACCACCCACTATCACAACACAGTCCTGACATGTATGGCACGGCCGGCCACGTAGCCAGACATATCTCATAGCAGGACCACCAAGTTATGTGGGCGACCCGTCTAACCCATGCTAGCATGGAAAAATAGATGTTAAACAGTGATGATATATATATATATATTTGGTATTTTAGCAATGTAGATATACTGGCAGTCTGCTATGAAACATTGTCTATTTACTATTTAATTCTTATCTCATTTTATTAGACATTAAGAGCAGTGTAGTAGATATTAAGTAGGGGGAGATATATAGAGAGTTAGACTGGATGTCTGGAACTTGACTGGCATTGGTTCAAATTCCATTCCGGTCAACTTTCCCTTTGTCCCCAGGGATCAATAAAATGTGGCAAATTTATTTTGGTTTTGGGTGTTTAGTTGAGGTAGTTGGCACCTCTCTTGGAATGTCTTTTAATTTTTTTAGCATACAAACAAGGGAGGAAAACTGTTTGATACCTTATCTATCTCTGACCAAGCTCCTAGGTGAATTGGTAGAATGGTAGGACAAAATGAGAACTAGTACTATATTTATGAAGTGTTTCACCGAAGTTGAGCAACGTTGAGCCTAGTTAGTACTTAGATGGGTGACCGCTTGGGAACCCTAGGTGCCGTAAGCGTTAACGTCCAGACCCATGCTAGCGTGGAAGATGGATGTTAAACGATGATGATGATGATGATGATTATAGAACCCTGAGGTGGCGAATTAGCAGTCATCATGGATGGAATGTTTTGCAATATTTGAGATCTCTGCACTATTAGTTCAAATCTCGTCAACTTTGCTTTTCATCCTTTCTAGGTTGATACAAAAAAGTACCAGTCCAGTACTGGGATTTGAACTCTTGGCATAAAGAACTGCAACTGAATGCCGCAAAGTATTTTTTCCGGTACCCTACCAATTCTGCTAATCCACTGCCACTGCGATCCTCATATTTGTATAATTAATATATGATGATAATGAAGTAGCTGTTTAGGTCTAGTAATTTCATACCTAAAGTCTCACACATTTCTACTTTGCTATCAAGTAAACTTGCTTCACCATTATCATCACTATCATCACTGCCACCATGGCCACCACTACCATCATTACCACCACTTCTATCACTATTACCACCACCACTACTATCATTATCACCACTACTATCATCATTGCCACCACTACTATCACCATTGCCGCCACTTCTATCACCATCACCACCACCACCATCATTTTTACAGCTGTCTTCATGCTGACAGGTCTCTTCACTCATCTTATGCTCCATGTCCTTTACAGACAGCAACAGAAATAACCTGTGAAGTTTGTTGTTGTCTCACAGAGTTAACTGGGTACATTTTACCATAGATTTATTGTTCCATGTGGAATATTCATCTATCCTTTAATTTTTTTGATACTACTCAAAGTTGCCTCTAGTTCTATGAAACAGAACCATTTATTTTAAAAGGTTTGTATTTACATTAAAACCTTCCAACATAATTTAAGAACCTTTAGTAAAATTTTGTTACAAATATGATTTTTATAATGTATTTAGTAAATCTCTGCAAAATCTTCATTAACCCATTTGATACCAAACTGCTTGGAACTGTACTTGGTTGTATGATGCATAACAGTACATTTTAAAGTGTTTATATTTATCTAAAAACCTTCCATCATAATTTTATGTAAGAACCTTTAAGCTATGTTCCGAACACCACCTTGATAAGAAATTTATATTTCTAATTTCCTTAATTTTTTTTTTTAAATTATTATTTTCAACATTACTTGAGTGGGTTTTCATTAGAAATATTGTAACGGAAGGGTTATTTAATTAAAATACACTGCATTTCATTAGAGTGGGTCCTACTTAAATAGTTCCCTTCTCAGTTTTCACCTCTTCATCTCCCCCCCCCCCTTCCCTCTCAACATTAATTATTCTCCATCACTGCTTCCTTCCATTCCACTGAAATTAGAGGTTCTATTTATGTATTCTTCAAATAGTTCTCTTAAAGTTTGGTGAATTCTTTATATAGCAGTCAATCCTGCTGTAATACTCCCACACACTCACACCACTGCTAGACTATTTATTTGTCACCAAACTGTTTTAGCAAAGCAGCAGGTTTTCAAATCTTGTCAAAGGCATTGTGCTGCTGTTTTTATTAACCCTTTTAAAACCAAACCACCAAACTCTATTTTAAAATCTTTACATTTATCTAAAACCCTGTTTTTAGATTTTTTTTCTGCTCAATCACTACAGGAGTTAAATTATATTAAATCTCTCCAAATTTTTGGTTATTTTCAAAATTATTTTATATTTAAAAGTTAACTTTGACAACATTTGAACTCAACCTAATGAACTAAAAGAAATACCATTTTGTCTGGCACTAATGATTCAGCCAATCTTGTGAAGATATTCCATGCCAGTTAGTTTTGTAAATAATACCATCATCATTTTACGTCTGCTTTTCCCTGCTTGCAAAGGTGGGATGGGAACTGATTCTGGCTTGATTTCTACAGCTGGATGCCCTTCCTAACACCAACCTCATTTACAGTGAGTGCTGGGTGCTTTTTTTTCCCGTGGCGCCTACACGTCCACTTTACGGTGTGGGCTGGGTGCTTTTTTGCCATGGCACCTCCACGACCACTTTGGAGTGGAATGATAGGGACCCCAGTCCTATCATCTCATTTCTACAGCTGAGTAAACTGGAGCAATGTGAAATAAAGTGTCCAGCTCAAGGAAACAACACATCATCCAGTTTGAGAATTGAACTCACAACCTTTCAATTGCAAGGCCAATGCTCTAACCACTAAGCCATGTGCCTCCAGGCTTAAGAAAAATGGTTTTGATGGAATCTACTTAGGTGCAGGCAGACCATGTAGTTAGTTAATTTTGCAACAATGTGGTTTTAACTTTGGTCCCATTTATGTGACTGTGTGGCACCTTGGGCAAGTATCTTCTACTGTAGCTTCAAGTTGAATGAAATATGGTGACAAGCTCATCATGTGTGTAAATGTGTCTGTTTAGTGTCTGAAGAAGTGGTTGATAAAATAAGTAGCAGGCTCAAACAAAAGTACTGGAGTTAATATGGTTGACTATCCCTTCAAGGCAGTGGCCCCAGCATGGCTGCAGTCTGACTGAAACTAGTAAAAAGAGTTGGTTTATAGTCAAGGAATTGTCATATGTGATGTCCCATCTTGATTATACTGGCTTCCATTTTTAATTAGCATTGCAATTAATTATGTACTGTAAATTTGCACTTGTTGGTTGAAGAGAGAAGCACAAAGGTTGGCCTGACCATTAGTCATTACTGCCGAAGACATAGGTACTTGCTGGTTCAGCTGTTTAGTTAAACACTAGGTGGACTACTAATGAAGAATTAACACCACATAAACTAGGAAATTCAACACACACGCACGCACACACGCACACTCTTTCACTCATATTTTTATACTCACTCACACTCAGTTATACTCTCTCACACACACAAAGAAAAGAAATAAAACTATTATTTTGGTATTTAGGACCAGTCTTATTGTGACCTTTATATGATCTCAACACAGACCAAATGTTTTTACTAAGTTAAATTAATTTCATTCAGATATCCTGCTCCCCCCCCCCTTTTTTTTTTCTTCTTCGTCTATTTACTAAACCTGTTATTTAACTAAATTCTTCAAACCACACTAGTCATCATCATCATCATCATCATCATCATACGTCCGCTTTTCCCTGCATATATACTTTGTAACTGTAACTAAAGTTGTCTCTAATCACCCTTCTTTCTCGCTTGTTTTACAAATTTAAAATATTTCTGTAATTCTGGGTGACCTGTAAAAACTATGGAAACCTTTTTAAAAGTACATTGAAATTGTTTATGCAATTAACATCTGCTTAATTAGAAAAAAGAAAACAAAAACAGTTAATTATTCCTGTCCACACAATGTTTTGGGTGATAAGGAAGGGAGAGAGAACAATAAATTAAAATCAGAACTAAGATTTCAGTCTTAAGTCAGAGAAAAACATGTGGGTGTAAGAGAAAAACATGTGGGTGTATGTATTAAAAAGTTCAAATTATAAAAGTTTGTTGGGAATATTTTCATGGGTATACATAATACCAATTATGCTGTAAAGTGGTGGTGGTGTGAGATGTAATGTTGTAGTACTGTAGTGGTGGTGGTGGTGTGTGAGGTGTAATGTTGTAGTGGTGGTGGTGGTGTGTGAGGTGTAATGTTGTGGTGTGTGAGATGTAATGTTGTAGTACTGTAGTGGTGGTGGTGGTGTGTGAGATGTAATGTTGTAGTACTGTAGTGGTGGTGGTGGTGTGTGAGATGTAATGTTGTAGTACTGTAGTGGTGGTGGTGTGTGAGATGTAATGTTGTAGTACTGTAGTGGTGGTGGTGTGTGAGATGTAATGTTGTAGTACTGTAGTAGTAGTGGTGGTGGTGTGTGAGATGTAATGTTGTAGTACTGTAGTAGTGGTGGTGGTGTGTGAGATGTAATGTTGTAGTACTGTAGTGGTGGTGGTGTGTGAGATGTAATGTTGTAGTACTGTAGTGGTGGTGGTGTGTGAGATGTAATGTTGTAGTACTGTAGTGGTGGTGGTGGTGTGTGAGATGTAATGTTGTAGTACTGTAGTGGTGGTGGTGGTGGTGGTGTGTGAGATGTAATGTTGTAGTACTGTAGTAGTGGTAGTGGTGTGTGAGATGTAATGTAGTAGTACTGTAGTGGTGGTGGTGGTGTGTTAGATGTAATGTTGTAGTACTGTAGTAGTAGTAGTGGTGGTGGTGTGTGAGATGTAATGTTGTAGTACTGTAGTGGTGGTGGTGGTGTGAGATGTAATGTTGTAGTACTGTAGTGGTGGTGGTGGTGGTGTGTGAGGTGTAATGTTGTAGTACTGTAGTAGTAGTGGTGGTGGTGTGTGAGATGTAATGTTGTAGTACTGTAGTGGTGGTGGTGTGTGAGATGTAATGTTGTAGTACTGTAGTGGTGGTGGTGGTGGTGTGTGAGGTGTAATGTTGTAGTACTGTAGTGGTGGTGGTGGTGGTGGTGGTGTGTGAGGTGTAATGTTGTAGTACTGTGATGGTGGTGGTGGTGTGTGAGATGTAATGTTGTAGTACTGTAGTGGTGGTGGTGTGTGAGATGTAATGTTGTAGTACTGTAGTGGTGGTGTGTGAGATGTAATGTTGTAGTACTGTGATGGTGGTGGTGGTGTGTGAGATGTAATGTTGTAGTACTGTAGTGGTGGTGGTGTGTGAGATGTAATGTTGTAGTACTGTAGTGGTGGTGTGTGAGATGTAATGTTGTAGTAGTGGTAGTGGTGTGTGAGATGTAATGTTGTAGTACTGTAGTGGTGGTGTGTGAGATGTAATGTTGTAGTACTGTAGTGGTGGTGTGTGAGATGTAATGTTGTAGTACTGTGATGGTGGTGGTGGTGTGTGAGATGTAATGTTGTAGTACTGTAGTGGTGGTGGTGTGTGAGATGTAATGTTGTAGTACTGTAGTGGTGGTGGTGGTGTGTGAGATGTAATGTAGTAGTACTGTAGTGGTGGTGGTGGTGTGTGAGGTGTAATGTTGTAGTACTATAGTGGTGGTGGTGGTGTGTGAGGTGTAATGTTGTAGTACTGTAGTAGTGGTGGTGGTGTGTGAGATGTAATGTTGTAGTACTGTAGTGGTGGTGGTGGTGTGTGAGATGTAATGTAGTAGTACTGTAGTGGTGGTGGTGGTGTGTGAGATGTAATGTTGTAGTGGTGGTGGTGGTGTGTGAGATGTAATGTTGTAGTACT
This sequence comes from Eledone cirrhosa, assembly GCA_964016885.1. Lineage (NCBI taxonomy): Eukaryota > Metazoa > Mollusca > Cephalopoda > Octopoda > Eledonidae > Eledone > Eledone cirrhosa. The sequence goes on from OZ024750.1 coordinate 52,247,216, forward strand.
GTAGTAGTGGTGGTGGTGTGTGAGATGTAATGTTGTAGTACTGTAGTAGTGGTGGTGGTGTGCGAGATGTAATGTTGTAGTACTGTAGTAGTGGTCATGGTGTGTGAGATGTAATGTTGTAGTACTGTAGTGGTGGTGGTGGTGGTGTGTGAGGTGTAATGTTGTAGTACTGTAGTAGTGGTGGTGGTGTGAGATGTAATGTTGTAGTACTGTAGTAGTGGTGGTGGTGTGTGAGATGTAATGTTGTAGTACTGTAGTAGTAGTGGTGGTGGTGTGTGAGATGTAATGTTGTAGTACTGTAGTGGTGGTGGTGGTGTGTGAGGTGTAATGTTGTAGTACTGTAGTGGTGGTGGTGGTGGTGTGAGATGTAATGTAGTAGTACTGTAGTAGTGGTGGTGGTGTGTGAGATGTAATGTTGTAGTAGTGGTGGTGGTGTGTGAGATGTAATGTAGTAGTGGTGTGTGAGGTGTAATGTTGTAGTACTGTAGTAGTGGTGGTGGTGGTGTGAGATGTAATGTTGTAGTACTATAGTAGTGGTGGTGGTGGTGTGTGAGATGTAATGTTGTAGTACTGTAGTGGTGGTGGTGGTGGTGTGTGAGATGTAATGTTGTAGTACTGTAGTAGTAGTGGTGGTGTGAGATGTAATGTAGTAGTACTGTAGTAGTAGTAGTGGTGGTGGTGTGTGAGATGTAATGTTGTAGTACTGTAGTAGTGGTGGTGGTGTGTGAGATGTAATGTTGTAGTACTGTAGTAGTGGTGGTGGTGTGTGAGATGTAATGTAGTAGTGGTAGTGGTGGTGTGTGAGATGTAATGTTGTAGTACTGTAGTGGTGGTGGTGGTGTGTGAGATGTAATGTTGTAGTACTGTAGTGGTGGTGGTGGTGTGTGAGATGTAATGTTGTTGTAGTAGTGGTGGTGGTGTGTGAGGTGTAATGTTGTAGTAGTGGTGGTGGTGTGTGAGGTGTAATGTTGTAGTACTGTAGTAGTGGTGGTGGTGTGTGAGATGTAATGTTGTTGTAGTAGTGGTGGTGGTGTGTGAGGTGTAATGTTGTAGTACTGTAGTAGTGGTGGTGGTGTGTGAGATGTAATGTTGTAGTACTGTAGTAGTGGTGGTGGTGGTGTGTGAGGTGTAATGTTGTAGTACTGTAGTAGTGGTGGTGGTGTGTGAGATGTAATGTTGTAGTACTGTAGTAGTGGTGGTGGTGTGTGAGATGTAATGTTGTAGTGGTGGTGGTGTGTGAGGTGTAATGTTGTAGTACTGTAGTGGTGGTGGTGGTGTGTGAGATGTAATGTTGTAGTACTGTAGTAGTGGTGGTGGTGTGTGAGATGTAATGTTGTAGTACTGTAGTGGTGGTGGTGGTGGTGTGTGAGGTGTAATGTTGTAGTACTGTAGTAGTGGTGGTGGTGTGTGAGATGTAATGTTGTAGTACTGTAGTAGTGGTGGTGGTGTGTGAGATGTAATGTTGTAGTACTGTAGTAGTGGTGGTGGTGGTGTGTGAGATGTAATGTAGTAGTGGTGGTGGTGGTGTGTGAGATGTAATGTTGTAGTACTGTAGTAGTGGTGGTGGTGTGTGAGATGTAATGTTGTAGTACTGTAGTAGTGGTGGTGGTGTGTGAGATGTAATGTAGTAGTGGTGGTGGTGGTGTGTGAGATGTAATGTTGTAGTACTGTAGTAGTGGTGGTGGTGTGTGAGAGGTAATGTTGTAGTACTGTAGTAGTGGTGGTGGTGTGTGAGATGTAATGTAGTAGTGGTGGTGGTGGTGTGTGAGATGTAATGTTGTAGTACTGTAGTAGTGGTGGTGGTGTGTGAGATGTAATGTTGTAGTACTGTAGTAGTGGTGGTGGTGTGTGAGATGTAATGTAGTAGTGGTGGTGGTGGTGTGTGAGATGTAATGTTGTAGTACTGTAGTAGTGGTGGTGGTGTGTGAGAGGTAATGTTGTAGTACTGTAGTAGTGGTGGTGGTGTGTGAGATGTAATGTAGTAGTGGTGGTGGTGGTGTGTGAGATGTAATGTTGTAGTACTGTAGTAGTGGTGGTGGTGGTGTGAGATGTAATGTTGTAGTACTGTAGTAGTGGTGGTGGTGTGTGAGATGTAATGTAGTAGTGGTGGTGGTGGTGTGTGAGATGTAATGTTGTAGTACTGTAGTGGTGGTGGTGGTGTGAGAGAGGTAATGTTGTAGTACTGTAGTAGTAGTGGTGGTGTGTGAGATGTAATGTAGTAGTGGTGGTGGTGGTGGTGGTGTGTGAGATGTAATGTTGTAGTACTGTAGTAGTGGTGGTGGTGGTGTGTGAGATGTAATGTTGTAGTACTGTAGTAGTAGTGGTGGTGTGTGAGATGTCATGTAGTAGTACTGTAGTAGTAGTGGTGGTGGTGGTGTGTAGTGGTGGTGGTGTGTAATGTTGTAGTGGTGGTGGTGTGTGAGGTGTAATGTTGTAGTACTGTGGTGGTGGTGTGTGAGATGTAATGTAGTAGTACTGTAGTGGTGGTGGTGTGTGAGATGTAATGTTGTAGTACTGTAGTAGTAGTGGTGGTGGTGTGTGAGATGTAATGTAGTAGTACTGTAGTGGTGGTGGTGGTGTGTGAGATGTAATGTTGTAGTACTGTAGTAGTAGTGGTGGTGGTGTGTGAGATGTAATGTAGTAGTACTGTAGTGGTGGTGGTGTGTGAGATGTAATGTAGTAGTACTGTAGTGGTGGTGGTGTGTGAGATGTAATGTTGTAGTACTGTAGTGGTGGTGGTGTGTGAGATGTAATGTAGTAGTACTGTAGTGGTGGTGGTGTGTGAGATGTAATGTTGTAGTACTGTAGTGGTGGTGGTGTGTGAGATGTAATGTTGTAGTAGTGGTGGTGGTGTGTGAGATGTAATGTAGTAGTACTGTAGTGGTGGTGGTGTGTGAGATGTAATGTTGTAGTACTGTAGTGGTGGTGGTGTGTGAGATGTAATGTTGTAGTACTGTAGTGGTGGTGGTGTGTGAGATGTAATGTTGTAGTACTGTAGTGGTGGTGGTGGTGGTGTCATCATCATCATCATCAGGTTTAGCGTCCGTGTTCCACGCTTGCACGGGTTTGGACGGGGGTTTTCCCACTTGAGGCAAGAGTGGTTGTCTTGCTTGCATAGGACTTTCTGGCGGGTTTTCTACAGTTGGATGCTCTTCCTAACACCAACCATATTTACAGTGTGGGGCTGGGAGGTTTTTACCGTGTTGCCTACACGGCCACATTACAGCGTGGACTATCTGGCGGGTTTTCTACAGCTGGATGCCCTTCCTAACACCAACCACATTTACAGTGTGGGGCTGGGAGGTTTTTACCGTGTTGCCTACACGGCCACATTTACAGCGTGGACTGTGTGTTTTTTTGTCGTGACACCTACACGATCTCATTTGTTTCGGCCTGGATGTTGTGGGACCAACATAACTTTACATTGAAAGGGGCGGTGTGGATGGGGTCGAGGTGGTGGGACGGGGGGGGGGGGGGGTTGATAGAGATGCCTACTGACTGTAGTAGGTTTTTACTTTGTATTTAGGTAAGGCCGGTCTTCTCTATTACTGAGTACCGCCAAAGGTCTCGGTCCAGTGACATTGTCTTGGAGAGGTGTGAGGTCGGAATTTATCAGCTCGTCCCATGTTTTTCTGGGTCTGCCTACTCCGTGGCTACCGTCTATCTTTATTGCCCTGCACTTTGTTATACAGCTGTCGTCTTTCATGCGCATCACGTGACCGTACCAACGTAGCCTTCTCTCGAGTAAACATCTGATCCCTCTTATTTCTAATTTTTTCCTTAGTTCGTTTATGCTTTGCCGTTCACGTATATTACTATTGCACATCCAGCGGAGCATGCAAGCTTCGTTCCTCTCTAGTCTGCGTATATCCTCTGCACACAATGCCCAGGTCTCACTGCCATGCAGCATTGCTGTTCGTATGCAGGCATCGTATAACCTGCCTTTCATTTTTAGGGAGAACCCTCTAGCGGCTAATAGTGGTATAAGCTCTCTGAACTTTTTCCATCCAGTTCTGACTCTAGCTACTGTACTTTCAGAGCACCCTCCCCCATTGCTGATTTTGTCACCCAGGTAACGGAAGCTGTCCACTATTTCTATAGAACCCTCTGCGCAGTTGAAGGAGCTAGTATTTTGTGGGCACTTGCTGCTACTTATTGCACCAGAGCACCGGCCACATGTAAAATCTATGTTCTTAGTTAGCTTACCTAGGTGTGTGAGATGTAATGTTGTAGTGGTGGTGGTGGTGTGTGAGATGTAATGTTGTAGTACTGTAGTGGTGGTGGTGTGTGAGATGTAATGTTGTAGTACTGTGGTGGTGGTGGTGTGTGAGATGTAATGTTGTAGTACTGTGGTGGTGGTGGTGGTGGTGGTGTGAGATGTAATGTTGTAGTACTGTAGTGGTGGTGGTGTGTAAGATGTAATGTTCAAATTACTGTGAGATATAACATGATACACATCTATAGACAATGTAACAATGATATGTATATTGTGATATTGAAATCATATATGACTAGGATGTGTGGGCTATGATCTGGAAATCTTAGAATAAACTGATGACTGTTTGTTTTTATTTTGTGATTATAGTAATTGAACAACAAAAATAAACCTACACACACATCAGCTATATACATATAACCCCTCTATTTAATAAGTCCCTTACACACACACACACTTTAGGATCAACTATATACATACAACTCCTCTATTTAATAAGTCCCTTACACACACACACTTTAGGATCAACTATATATATACAGCCCCTCTATTTAAAGACATTCTCTAAGAATCACCCCAATCCTAAGAAACCCTGAATATACATAATGGAAACTGCTGAATGGGAAGAGCTGACAACTGTATGTAATATGGTTTATTGGTTGTGTAAAATGTAAAAGAGATCAACATTAGTAGTAGCATCTACCTGTTAGATTTACACATGAATAGCTTCACAGCCTACACCTGTTAGAAGGCATCACAGCAGCTCCTGGAATACAGAGGTTATGGTTTCTATCAAGGTTTTCTATAGAAATCTTCTTAACTGACATAATTAAAGAAACAATACTTATTAAGGTTTCTTCACAGTACCTATTAACAATTGCCATCCATTGTCTCCTTTAATGTCAGCAGCTTCCTACACACAGTAGGAAGATAAGTGTGTGTGTGTTCACAAAGAGTTTAAGGGGAAAGATGGGAAGAAAAAAAATAGATGAAATTAAGATAGTGGGAAAGAGGAACAGAAATATCTCTTTATTTATATCATCACTATTTAATGTCTATTTTTCCATGCTTGCATGGGTTAGCCAGGTCACCCACGTCATGTCAGGCCAGCTGACTGTGCCATACCTTGTTCAGGCAGAACTGTATTTTGGCTGGGAATTTTACAGCAAGATGTCCTTCCTAACATCAAGCACATTTACAGTGTGGTACTGGATGGCACTGCCATAAGAAGGGTCTGGTTAGTTAGCCGTGCCATACCCTGCTCACATCAGAACAATAGTTTGGGAGCTGGGTGGTCGCATTATGAGGGAGGTCGGGCTAGTTGGCCACGCCAAGCCTTACTCATAATGCACTATGTTTGGACTGGATTTTTATGGCTGCTAGTTGTCCTTCCTACTGCCAACCACATTTACTGGGTGGTCCTGTTATGAGACAGGTCTGACCAGATACCTTGTACAAAACAGGACTATGTTGGCTGGGCTTTTACAGCTGAATGCCTTTCTTGACATAACTACGTTTGCAGTGTGGAACTGAGTGGCACCGTTATGAGGAGTCAGACCAGTTGAATGTGCCATGCCTTGCTTGTAGTGAGGCCATGTTGCTGGGTGGTCCTCTTATAAGACAACTCTGGCCAGGTGGCTGCGCCGTACCCTGCACATGTCAGGACTGTGTTGTAATACTGGGTGGTCCTGTTGTGGGCTAGTTTGGACTGTCAGCACGGGTCTTTTGCTGTAAGTTGTAGCACCACAGGTTTTGGTCATGTGTCATCTCCATTGGGAGGTTCAGCTGAGCCAAGTCAGCCTTTATCGTTACATCCCACGTTTTCCTCTTTCAGGCCATCCTACAACCTTAAGTGCTCTGCACCTTTTTATCCAGCTGTCATCCTTCATACACATCAGATGTCCATATCATCTTAGTTTTCTCTCCTGCACACAGCATTTGATTCCTCTTATGTCCAGTTTCACTTTCATTTTATTTACATTTTACCGTTACATACACACCGTTACATACACACCGTTACATACACACCGTTACATACACACCGTTACATACACACCGTTACATACACACCGTTACATACACACCGTTACATACACACCGTTACATACACACCGTTACATACACACCGTTACATACACACCGTTACATACACACACCGTTACACACACACACCGTTACATACACACACCGTTACACACACACACCGTTACATACACCGTTACATACACACACCGTTACATACACACACCGTTACATACACACACCGTTACATACACACACCGTTACACACACACACACCGTTACACACACACACACCGTTACACACACACACACCGTTACACACACACACACCGTTACACACACACACACCGTTACACACACACACACCGTTACACACACACACACCGTTACACACACACACACACCGTTACACACACACACACCGTTACACACACACACACCGTTACACACACACACACCGTTACACACACACACACCGTTACACACACACATCGTTACACACCGTTACACACACACACACCGTTACACACACACACACCGTTACACACACACACACCGTTACACACACACACACCGTTACACACACACACACCGTTACACACACACACACCGTTACACACACACACACCGTTACACACACACACACCGTTACACACACACACCGTTACACACACACACCGTTACACACACACACACACACACACACACACACACACACACACACACACACACACACACACACACACACACACACACACACACACACACACACACACACACACACACACACGAGAGCATGCTAGTTTCATTTCTTTCCAATCTCCATAGACCCTTGACATGCAGAGCCCATGTTTTGCTTCCTTGTAGCATTGCTGTGCACACACAGGCACCATACAGCTTAGCTTTTACCTTCAGTGAGAAACCTTTTTTAGTTAGTAGCGGCAGTAGCTCCCTGAACTTTTTCCATCCCATTCTTACTCTGGCAACTGCACTTTCTGCACACCCACCTCGGCTGCTGATTTGGTTACCCAGGTAGCTGAAGGTATTGACTATTTCTATGGGGTTCTCTGTACATTTAAAGGAGCTTGCTTCCTGAGGGTTTTTGCTTACTGCCCCTGTGCAACGCCCACATATGAAGTGTGTTTTTTGCTAGCCTGCCTGATTTCCCACTACCCCTCTTGGGTACCCATAATTTCTACCTACTCCTTTCCTGCATACAGTGCGGGGTCATTTCAGTAGGATTCTGGTCTTTGCCAGGTTGACTTTAAGGCCTTTTATATCCAAGTTGTGCCTCCATGTCTGAAATTTCTTCTCTAATTCTGTCATAGATTCAGCTATGAGAGTCAAGTCATTGGCTCCCTTGGGTAACCAGTTTTAAATTCCTGTTATAGCCTGTAGGACATTATATATTCCCCTGATGAGACTTGAGAATGTCAAGTTCCAGCAGGCAGGCTCTCTGTAGGAAATATGCTTTTTAACTATATACTCGTATGTGTGTGTACATATATGCGCACACGTACACATATATATGCATGTATGTGTGTATGTATATATATATTGCAGAAGAATGTTGTAACTTCTTGAGGATAAGCCAGTCCCAGCACTTCACGTCACTAGATTATCCCAGGTAGGTGATTATGAGTCACGGAGTATTCATTTATCAAATAAGAGTAGTTAATCCTTTCGTTACCATATTTCTGACCAAAATACACCCTTATGTGTTTCAATTAATTTCTAACATAATCATAAATTTAGTCTGGTTTCATTAAACAACTCTAACTTTTTTATTTATCAACATATTAATGTGATTTTTGGAAGAAAATTTAACGAAAGGTTCTCAACCAATTCTTTTCCATAATTTTTGTCTCAAAGTGACTCTAATTACAGGTAAATACAGGTAAATTCAACAAAATATGAAATTATTTAAATTTTGTTCAAACATCGCGATAGAAAATGGGTTATTAGCTAATATTCAATTGGGTATACAACAAAATTTTACTATAGAAGAGTTGTGCACATTACTGGATTTATCAGGTGAATTTAAACACATAAAAAAGACAGGTGTACCGTAAAGGTATAAATAAAACGAAAGACTGGAATTTGTCTGTGAAGAAAACTAGAAAACAAAATACACACGCACCATCAACTAGATTAAATAAGCTCTGCCACATGCATAGATATGCAGAAATATACAATAATGATATACAAAAGAAATTAATCAAAACTCGTTACTCACCTTACAGGTAAATTAAAATTACACATAAATAAAAATAAAAACGAAGTAAATTTGAAAATATTAATAAAATCAAATTACACATATATACAAATCAAACAATATTCCTATCATGAAAACTTGTAAAGCACCCTGCTCTACATCATGCAACCTTGCAGAATGCACATTGGAAAGTTGTTTCAACAGACCTTCCACTTAGGAGCTTTCCTTTTTTGATGAAGGCATTCACAACGCTGCCTTTTGCGTTTTGCGACCCTCGATTTTTTTTTTTTTTTTTATTTTTTTTTTTTATCTTTTTTCTAATTTATGGAGATCAGCTGAATTCAATTCAGAGGGATATCCCTCTGGCAGGGTTTGTTTCTTTTCTCCCTACAGTTATTTTTTTTTAGGAATAACCGGCTCTTAATTGTGTTGCTATATCTGCTCGGAACTGCAGATGGTCACATCGCTTTTGAGCCGGTCCCGATTTGGTATATAGTATAAACGCATTAGTAATACTCATATTTACTATATACCAAACCAGGTATCGCCACCATTTATTCCCCGATCTGCCAACTGGATAATAAGACATCATCTGATTCATCCGATCTACACCACCCATGTACCTGTTATAATCGAGATTCACAAATGGGGTGCCATTTTCATCCACATGTGGCCGTGCACAGGTAGAGAGAAAATTGATCTGCCTCTTATCTCTGTATGCAGTCGCTAGCAAATTTCCTTTCTGCCGTTGAATTATTTCACCTTTTTTTTTTTTTTAAATTTTGCTTTTCTTATATCCAACGGCAGTTCTTTTCTATTAGCGATCACTGTAGCACATGTATGTGTTGCCACAGTATCTAAATTCTCCGCAAGTTTGACCGAACTGAAAAACCGGTCAAAAAATGGTTATGGTATGGAAGTGATAAATTCCAGACCACATCATACCCTAGGCCATGCTGACTTAGATAATTGTCTCTTTTGCCAGTATAAAATTCAAATCCAGAGCAGTACCCAGTATTCGATTTCAAATTTTCCAAATTTTGATCCCCCATTTTGTGGGCTTTTCTGGCATATATTGTCGAAAACGCACTCAGCCTTTATAGCCCACCATACCTTCATCAATAGATAAATATCTCCCTGGTTTGTAAACTATTTTATATGTGTTTTGAACACAGTCAATGAGGGGTCTTATTTTAAATAAGGAATCATAGTTTGGTTCTCCATGTACTGGTGTACTGCTCGTGTCTCTTACATGTAAATATTGCGTCAATTTTAAAAACCGTGTCCTCGTCATTATACTTGCGACATTCATCTCCAAAGGGTTCATCGCTACTCCAGTAATTTGTAATTCTGGGTAGCTTTCTAATGCCCATAATAATATTTATGGCAAAATAAGCTCTAATTTCATTTAAGCTTGTAGGAAACCACAAACTATCCTTTTTTTCGCTTTGTTTACTTTCAGCGTAAGGGTTTGTTTCCGCCGTAATGATTTCAAACAAGCTCATAGGAAAAAGTAAAAGGAAATAGTCTAAAGCTTTGCTCTCCTGGGATAGACTGTGACTTGGTCCAGTTTCTTCACATTTTTACTCCATTCAGGTGCCAATTCATTTTCTTTATCGCTGTCATCGGAGCTCTCGGATTCACTGTTTTCACTTTCGGAAAATGAAACATCGGATTCATTATCAAATACCACATGCTTTTTTTTTTTCAGTTATAGAGTTAGATTTTTCAAGTTCTTCAGTGGAAAATCCTTCGAATTCTGACTCGCTGCTTGACAGAATGAAATTGGTATCCATTTTTTGTCAGAATTACAAATTTTCAAAACATAACAGGAACAAATTTGGAAAAAAATCTCCCAAAATTCACAGAATTAAAATAACACGTCGATCGTAGTCCAAAACTGTAGCTCAATTGTTTACGCAGTATAAGCACGTGTTTTCACGAATGTACTAACGAGATTTGCTCTGATATTCTCATTTAAATATGAATGTGTGAGTATGGGTGGTTTTGGGCCGCTTGGTCACATGAACCAAAATTTTTTTTCAGGCGGCTTTGGGCGGTTTGGTAACGAAAGGGTTAAGATGGGGTTATTCCATGATATATATTTCTATTACATGGTTATTCATGTGACTTCATCAGATGTTTACGCAGTCATTGGGATATGCTGGTGACCATGTATGTCGGCCGACATCACTACATGATAGTTATACATGGCCACCACTACTGCTGAGATTTGTCAGACTGCTAAGCAACAGTGGGACTAATTGTCTATGCATGGCATAAACAAATGTCACAGCTTGCTTTAAAAGGTGTCAAGACACACTCACACATAAACACAGACACATATATCTATGACCCATAAGAATTTCATAAAACTCTGATCTAGGTGAGCTTTCTGCTGTATTATGGTGTACATAGGTAGGATGTTGTTTATAGTGAATTGAATGGTGGGGTAGTGTGGTGGTGTGACTGGTGAAAAGTGTTGGTGGTAGTGGTGGATAGTGGTGCTACATATATATATCTAGATAGACAGGTATTTATTAAGGCTAAATAGTCAGTCTTGCTACTCTGGAGTTACACCTGCTTCTCCAAGACTCACTATTTAGCCTTAATAAAATATTTAAACTCTACTTTGGTATTGAGTACTCTTTTCTCTGTCATCAACTACATACAGATATATATAAGTTGAGCTCATGGACGTTATCCAACCATCTTGCTCAGTCTCCTGTCGGTTGGTTTTGCCCATAAAATCTAACGATATTCTTTCCTTAGATATTCCAACCACATGTCTGTAATATCAGAGCTGAGATTTCTCAATTTGGAGATAAAGCTGCTCTTCCTGAGGTGACACTCTGGTCTCCGAGCTCTACACTCTACCAAGCAACATTGTTCAAAAGACCCTTTAGAGAACCCCATTTCAGCTGCTTGTATTTCATAATTGTATTCTTTAAATTATTGCCCAAGGTTCCTGGGTAGACAGGAACACCGAATTGATGATAGTGACTTTGGCTTTTACACCTACCGCAATTCTTCTGACTGAATACTGAAGTTAGCACATTGCTGCACCGACTCCTGCAACTCGTGCATTTCAGCCTCCTGCCTTCGTAAACATGGCCCCAAGATATCTGAACTTCTCTACCTGCTTCAGTGGAACTCCACATGTAGTGTGTACTGGCGCATGCTTCCTTGAGAGGACGAGTGTCTCAGTCTTTGCTGTGCAGTACTCTGCAGTAGTTTATTACTGATCGGAATTAGATGACAGAATGAATTGAAGTTCTTCATTGCTCAACATTGCCTCCCTGTCTGTAAGTTTTCATATATTTAGTCAGACAAGACTAGTGCACCTGACTCGTTGCAGACCTTCTCAGACAGATGCAGTTGCAGCGCAGTATAAACTTGTAGGTTGGTGTGTGAACAGATAACTTATCTAGTAAAGGTTTCAACACAGGGAAGGAAGGATTAAAGTGTTGAATGCCATATCACAGTTAACCTTTACCACATAATCAGGAATGAAACCAACAAACATAATTATATTTTCTATTAAATTCACAAGAAGAAAAAGTAAACATCTTAAAGGTTGGCGTGTTTGTGTCTGGATAACTTGACCAGAAAGTGTTATAACATGGAGAAGGAAGAATTATACAAAGTGTTTAATGCAGAATCTTACAGGTGGGATGTGACAGGTAATCGGCTCCAATTTAGCAACTGCCTGTTCAATCAATTCTCTAATACTTGGCAGTTTGAATACAAAAATTCCAGTCCCACATATCCATAGCCTAACAGCTTGTAAAAGAAGTACTTTTTAGCTGTGTTTTATGTGTGAGGAAGGGGTGTGACTTAGTGGTTAGGATGTTCAGCTCATAATTGTAAGGTCATGGGTTTGATTGTGGTGCAGCATGTACTTTAGCAAAATATTTTATTTCAGGTTGCTTCAGTTCACTCTGGTAAAATATAAGTATTGAAAATTATATAAGGGTTCCATGCCAAAAAAGTTTGAAAAGCACTGAGTTAGATAAATGAAGCTTGCTAAACTGATGATTACTTTGCCACATACCCTCTTCTCAACTTAAAGACATCATTGATAAGTGAAACTGTTCTGACTGAGGGTCGGGTAGTGAAATATCCCATGAGAAGTCTGCAGGAATGGAATGCCATAACTCTCACTACATATTCAGGAATCAAAACAGCAAGCAGCTTTGATTATATTTTCTATTAAATTCACAAGAGGACTAAACATCAAATTAGTGTAGAATACTTAAAATATTCGTGTTTTCAACTCCACCATGACCACCTCACCATACCATGTCTAATTTCAGCTTTATATTTGTGTCTGGGTTTTTTCTTTCTTTAATTTTTTAAGAAAGTTCTTAAATGTTTCTTTAGTCTCTCACAATTTACTTAACCCTTTAGCATTCACATTGAATTGTCAAATGTCATGTTCATCTATTCGCATTATTTTCACTTAATTATACTCAAGAGGGTTATCAATTTTATTTGTTTGTAATTACTTGAATTTTCTATGTGCACACTTGAAATTTTGTCAGTAGATGTTTAAATAACTATAATTTACAATTATATATTTTTACCTGATTTTTTTTTTTTTGTTAAATTTGACTTTTATGGGCAGGTGAAATTAATTAACAGGTGTAAAAGTAATAACTTTATGGGTAAACACAAAAATTTAAACTTTATCTGCCTTATCTGTTAGATTTGTTGCAAAAAAATCCAATAATGACCTAGATGCTGATTTCCATCAATTCTAGCAGTTTTCCGAACAGGTGAATTAATTAAAAATGCAGGTGTAATCAGTACAAGGTTTTAGTCTTTCTCTACATTCCAGGCAAATATTTTCATTGAAAAAAATGTATAAAACCTTTTCACCAGTCAAAATAATATTGGTAATGTACTGTGTAAATTTACGTAACAGAATGTTCCCAATATATAAGTTTATACAGACTTTTAAATTTTTCTGACAATATTTCAATTAATGGGTCGTAGTTTGTACAGTGGGTCGTAATTCGATTCATTTCTACCAGGGGCATTTGAAGTATCAACCAGATGCAAATACTGGTTTAATTTGATGAATCTCGTTTTTGCCATAATACTAGATATATAAGGGTCACCAAACCTTATATCAGTACTCCAATAATTCCAGTCGTGGAAATTGTTTAATACCAAACATAATATTTATGGTAAAAAACGCTTTCATTTCGACAGAATCTGTCGGACGCCATAACGGATCATGTTATTTTAATATAGATAGTCGTGTACAGATATTTTTGCATACACAAAAACAAAATATAAACAAACAAGGCTAACGATGACATCAGTTAGTCTTAGTGTACTTCATACTGTTTTTAGGGAGAAAATCCCGTTAAGGGTGAAGCAGTGATTCTTTGCTTAAACTTTAATCTGTTATTTTAATAAATATTTGCTCTACGGTTCTTATATATTCGATATATACTTATCCTTATCGAGACCTCTTTGGATTTTAGTCTTCAAATTTATTATTATTACTATATATATATATGGGCGGTGGATTGGCAGTATAGGTAGAGGGTCGGACGCCATGCTTTCCAGCATAGTTACGTCCCTTTACGATCTGAGTTCAAATCCCGCCGAGGTTGACTTTGCCTTTCATCCTTACGGGGTCGATAAAATAAAGTACCAGTAATGCACTGGGTATTTGCTGGCCTTGTGCCTAAAGTAGAAACAATTATTACTATATATATATATATATATAATTATATATTCGTGTACAGATATTTTTGCATACACAATAACAAAATATAAACAAACGTATTTATTTCACGAGGCTCGATAAGGATAAATATATATCAAATATATAAGAACCCTAGAGCAAATTCCGAGCAACGCTGGGCCATTCTGCTAATCTCTCATAAAACAGAGAAATTCTAGGCACAAACCAAAGCATTTTTTTTAAATGGGACTTCTTGATAAATGACGTTGCATGTGTGTGTGTCTTGCTAACAGGGACCTCTCCGTTAAAAACGACTGATGATTTACCAACCAAAATGTGTGTGTGTGTGTATTATATATATATATATATATGTGTATGTATGTATGTATGTATGTATGTATATAGTTTTAACAATAGTAATAAATGGAAAATATCACTGTAGCATCATATTTATTTTATTATATACTGGCGTTGCTTGGGATTCTAAACATAGATTGGCATGTTTATCCCTCCTATATTGGAGGCACATGGCTTAGTGGTTAGAGCATTGGCTTAGCAATCAGAAGGTTGTGAGTTCAATACTCAGACCAGGTGATGTGTTGTTTCCTTGAGCAAGACACTTTATTTCATATTGCTCCAGTTTATTCAGCTGTAGAAATGAGATGATAGAGACTGGGGTCCTTATCATTCCACAGCAAAGTGGTCGTGGAGGGGCGACGGCAAAAAAGCACCCAGCACTCACTGTAAATGAGGTTGGTGTTAGGAAGGGCATCCAGCTGTAGAAATTAAGCCAGAATCAGTTCCCGTCCCACCCTTGCAAGCAGGGAAAAGTGGACGTAAAATGACGATGATATTTATCCTTATTGACCCTCACGAAATAAATACGTTTGTTTATATTTTTTTTATTGTGTATGCAAAAATATCTGTACACGAATATGTAATTTTATATATATATATATGTATACAGACGTACAGTAGTGTGTATATACATTCATACATGCACACACATATGTGTGTGTGTGTGTTTACCGAACATTTATTATAATGCTTGGTTTGTTTGTAAACAAACAGACCTAATTATTAGTTGCACAGTGTTCGGCAACCATCGTTTCCCTTTTGTTCAACACTGACAAATATATATATATATATATTAGACTAAAGTCCTAGTTTGTAGAAAGGAAAATAAGGCACAGGTGCGCTCAGGTAAATGTCCTTGCTCAATGTGTAGGAAAGGAGTAGGCAGAAATTCCATTTTATGTCCCAAATGCAAAGTATGGGTACATAAAAGATGTAGTGGGATCACAGGTAAACTATCTAAGAACGTAGACTTTATATGTAGCCAATGCTCAGGTGCAATAGGTAGCAAGTGTCCACAGGATACTAGCCCTTCTATTGCCCAGATGGTTCTATAGAAATAGTAGACACTTTCCGTTACCTGGGTGACGAAATCAGCAGTGGAGGGTGTTCTGAAAGTACAGTAGCCAGTCAGAACGGGATGGAAAAGGTTCAGAGAGCTTATACTGCTGTTGGCCACAAAAGGTTTCTCTCTAAAAATGAAAGGCAGATTGTATGATGCTTGTATACGAACAGCAATGCTACATGGAAGTGAGACATGGGCATTGCGTGCAGAGGACCTGCGCAGACTGGAAAGGAACGAAGCATGCATGCTCCGTTGGATGTGTAATAGTAATATACGTGAACGGCAAAGCATAAATGAACTAAGTGAGAAATTAGGAATAAAAGGGATCAGATGCTGTTTACTCGAGAGAAGACTACGTTGGTATGGCCACGTGATGC
Organism: Eledone cirrhosa; assembly: GCA_964016885.1. NCBI lineage: Eukaryota > Metazoa > Mollusca > Cephalopoda > Octopoda > Eledonidae > Eledone > Eledone cirrhosa. The sequence goes on from OZ024750.1 coordinate 52,263,167, forward strand.
GCATGAAAAACGACAGCTGTATAAAACAGTGCAGGATGATCAAAAACCTGGGACGATCTGATAAATTCCGACCTTACACACTTGCACCTCTCTAAGACAATGTCACTGGACCAGGATCTTTGGCGCTACGCAGTAATACAGAAGACCCGCCTTGCCTATGTACAAAGCGAAAGCTACAGTCAGTAGGCACCTCTTAACCAAATATACACCCCAATCCACTACCCCTACCCTATCCTCCCACTCTCACCAACACCACCCTCTCTCTATAAAGTTGGTACCACAACATCCAGTCCAAATAAATGAGATAAATGAGATTGAGATCGTGTAGGTGTCACGAGAAAAAAAACACAGTCCACGCTGTAATGTGGCCGTGTAGGTAACACGGTAAAAAGTTCCCAGTTCCACACTGTAAATGTGGTTGGTGTTAGGAAGGGCATCCAGCCGTATAAAACCTGCCAGATAGTCCTATATGAGCGAGACATGGTCACCTGACCAACCTTGCCTCAAGTGGGACAACTCCCGTCTAACCCATGCTAGCGTGGAAAATGGACGTTAAACGAAGATGATGAGATGATGATTAAAATAACAGATTAAAGTTTAAGCAAAGAATCGCTGGTTTCACCCTTAACGGGATCTTCTAAAACTAAAAAAAAATCAATCTGTTAACGCAGAAGTAAATATTTTGAAAAACGTTACACACTGTGTGTATATATATATATATATATATATATATACACACACATAAATGTGGTTGGTGTTAGGAAGGGCATCCAGCTGTAGAAAACCCGCCAGACAGTCCTATGCGAGCAAGACAATCACTCTTGCCTCAAGTGGGAAAAGCCCCGTCCAAACCCATGCAAGCGTGGAATACGGTCGTTAAACGATGATGATGACACACGCACACGTCGTAATGCAGGCAGCCAGACATACAGACAGACATAATTTGCTCAAAACACTCACAGGACCATAAGTATTATGTGTGTAAAGTTTGAAAACAATCGGTTGGGTGGTTCTCGAGTTTTAGTGATCGGACAGACAGACATTCTCTGTTTTAGATATTTCAAGGATACTAAATTGTATGTTTTCATCAGTTAAAATACAATATTTGATGTATAAGATAGTGACATACCCAAAGTATAAACCAATAATATAATACTCCAGATAAATTTTTTACTGTAGAGTGCTTTCATATCTGTTATGAACATAACCCTTTTGAATACTCAACAAAGCATATAACTCATTGTTTATGTGTGTGTGTGTGTGTGTGAAAAATAAATAAATCAAATATTTACAATTTGACTTCGTTTATTACTGCTATATATATTTCGGTGACAGCGATCTTTGGCTGTGACCTCTTCAGGCAGTTTGAATTAGTGTGGTAGAGACAGGTACACTTGTTGTTGGGGTGTTTAACTCCGTCAATACTGCGATATGTCCAGTTCCTGGTTAGGTTGTTATTTCTCTGAGGAACTGGAATCATATATATATATACATACACACGCAGAGGATGGTCTTTCAAATAAAACACCATTTTTTTTAAAATGGGGCGTTGTTGGTAAAAAGTGTTGGGTGGGAGGGAGGGTGATCTCTGATTTATTGACTCTGGTGTCAGAAAATATGGTACTCCATCACTACCACTACTACCTCCTTTGAGGGGGGGGGGGGGGCGAACTAGCTTCCTTTTTCCTTGTTTCTACTTCACTTTCTACCCCTACCACCTCTGCCAAAGGTATGTATTACTGAGGTTACAAAATAAATAGTTAGCTGTTGAAAAATAGACTTGCATATTTGGCATTCTGTAACAAAGAGAGAATCACATAATGGTGTGGTGGTGGGGAAGATAGAGGTAAGGGTGGGGACTGCAGTTTAACACTTTCAGATATTGTGTAGTTCTTCTAGTTTCTGGTAATCTTTCTTATTGAATAGCTGCTGATCAGAGAAGCTGAATGTTTTGTTATTATTGGTGTGTGAAGCAACTAGTTGCCCTTCCTAATGACAACCACTGTGTGTTGGCTACATTTTATTGTAACACCAGCACTTCCACATACAGTGTGTATTGCATGCATTTTAGCATTGCACCAGCACTACCACTTTACACATAGTGTACTAGATGCACTTTATCATATCACTATAACTGTATTGTATGAAAACTTAGTCTTTAATTTACTATAAATCTTTACAGGGATCTGTCCACTAATATACTATAAACAATTAACAAACCCACTTTTAGATTTTCTGCTAAATCTTCACAAGATGTTAGAAATTTTATTTTTTATCCTCATTGCATTTTCTTTTCTTATTAACTTGTAACCTGTATAACTGTGAAACTGTCCCTGGGTCTTTGATACAAAGCTGTTTATTTTAACTTTGTCAATATCATACTTCAAATAAAAGACACTGCTTACAATTTTGAAACAATTTGTTATTTGATCAAGAATTTGGAGGGATATAATAATAAAGCTAAATTTCTCATTAAGTTGATGTTTGGAACATAAATTAGCAAACAATTAATAAACAATTCTGATGAAGGTTTATATATATATATATATATATATATATAGGGATCAGATGTTGTTTACTCTAGAGAAGGCTACGTTGGTATGGTCACGTGATGCGCATGAACGACGACAGCTGTATAACAAAGTGCAGGGCAATAAAGATAGATGGTAGCCACGGAGTAGGCAGACCCAGGAAAACCTGGGACGAGCTGATAAATTCCGACCTCACACACTTACACCTCTCCATGACAATGTCACTGGACCGAGACCTTTGACGGTACTCAGTAACAGAGAAGACCCGCCTTACCTAAATACAAAGTAAAACCTACTAGTCAGTAGGCATCTCTAACAAAATTCACCCCCGTCCCACCCCATCCACACCGCCCCCTTCAATGCAAAGTTATGTTGGTGCCACAACATCCAGGCCGAAACAAACGAGATCGTGTAGGTGTCACGACAAAAAAACACAGTCCACGCTGTAATGTGACCGTGTAGGCAACACGGTAAAAACCTCCCAGCCCCACACTGTAAATGTGGTTGGTGTTAGGAAGGGCATCCAGCTGTAGAAAACCCGCCAGACAGTCCTATGCGAGCAAGACAACCACTCTTGCCTCAAGTGGGAAAACCCCCGTCCAAACCCATGCAAGCGTGGAACAGGGACGTTAAACGATGATGATGATGATATATATATATATAAACACTTTAAAATACAGTTTTTATCTTTTGCCATCAAAAAGGTTAAACTATTAGAAACATAGTGATTTGTATTTGAAAGTTTAACACTTTCATACATTTTAACTCTGGTATTCCTTATGAGTAAGTTGTCGCTGAGAGATGATGAATGTTTTGTAATCACTATTTTCTTCTTATTGTTGTTGTTGATTACATTGTATATTTATAGTCTGCTGTTTTATCTACAGACTCCAAATAATGACATTTTTAACCCTCTTGATTCCAAACAACCTGACACCACCCCTGCTTCTCTAATACACAGCTTATTATTCCCACCATTTTTACATACACTCCCTCCTCCCATTTCTGCATGGTTTAGACAAAACCTCTCCAGTCCAGCAAAATATTTGGATAAAAACATTACTTCATAATTTTGTGTAAGAACATTTATTAAACTGCTCCATACACCAGCTTAAAAGTTTCTGATTTAAGCACAAGGCCAACAATTTGGGGAGAGGGGGAAAGTCGATTAAACTCAGAACATAAAGGGCTATAATTATATGCTGCAAAGGGCGGTGGATTGGCAGTATCGGTAGAGGGTCGGACGCCATGCTTTGCAGCACAGTTACGTCCCTTTACGGATTGCGTTCAAATCTCGCCGAGGTTAACTTTGCCTTTCATCCTTATGGGGTCGATAAAATAAAGTACCAGTAATACACTGGGATAATTGCTGGCCTTGTGCCAACAGTAGAAACAATTATATGCTGCAAAGCATATTGTCCAATACTCAACCGATACTGCCAATCCACCAGCTTAATAATGAGAGTTTATTATGTTACTAAATCTTTCAAAATTCTTGATTTGAAAATATGATGCAGCCATTTTTCTTGTGTGCAGAATGGTTAAGCCATAATTCTAAAAACTTCACATCACTGTTTAGAAATATCCCACCTTGTTACCTATGAGCTGCTTATTTTGAAGGGTTTATATTTATCTAAAAACCTTCAATCATTATTTTATATATAAGAACCTTTGTTGTGTTCCAAACACCAGTTTAATAATGGGAAAGTTAGTTACTAAATTATAGCAAATTATGTTATTATTCAAAATAAGTATAGGAAGTGGATTATATTAGGAATATGGTAATGAAAGGGTTTCAAAAAAAGAATTGACTATATAAATGAACACATTCCAATAGCATCAGGTCAATTATACTTCTGTAATTTTAACCCAGGGATTTTTATTTCAAACAATAAATAAAATACCATATTACTAAATATATATTGAGGTATATATTTCAGCCATTATTAGTTATCAGTATGTTGGAAATATAAGAAGGGAGATATACCCCCCCCCCCCCCCCAAAAAAAACATTTTTTTTTCCTTTGGTTACTTTACACCTGTTTAAAATACTATATATATATATATATATATTATTTGTTTCTACTTTTGGCACAAGGCCAGCAAATATATCCCAGTGCATTACTGGTACTTTATTTTATCAGTAATGCACTGGGATAATTGCTGGCCTTGTGCCAAAAGTAGAAACAAATATTAATATATATAGTATTTTAAACAGGTGTAAAGTAACCAAAGGAAAAAAGTTTTTTTGGGGGGGAGGGTGGGGGTTATCTTTCCCTTCTTATATTTCCAACATACTGATTAATATTAATAACAGAATAGACAGAGCAAAACACGCAGATTTTTATCAACTCAACAACCCAAAACACAGAACCACAAACAATACCTTACCATATGTATCCACGTTCAACCCCGGAAACACCAAAATGTTCAACCTCCTACACAAAAACCTCCCCATTCTATTTAAAGATGAAAAAATAGAAAAAATTTTAGAAACACACAAGGTCATTAAAAGTAAAAGGCAACCCAGATCACCCAGAAACACATTCTCACTGGAACAAAGATACACAAACCTATCTCTAACCTTACAGTAACAAAGTGTGGAAGAACAAACTGTGGCACATTTAAAGATGGCCAAACTTTCGCAGTGAGAAATAACTTCACTTGCAACTCAGAGAACCTGATCTATGTAATCAGTGCAGTGGCTGTCGACATAACTACATAGGGTTGACAACTGTGTCATTACGCAAGAGAATGACCATCCATTACCAAATCTCCTTAAGTTGTCACATTGCAGGAATAACACTACCCAACTTTAAAATCTTCACCCTTTATAAGTGCTTCGATTCTTCCACACAACAACAAAGAATAAATAAAGAAAAACTATTTATTAACAGATTTAACCCTTTCGTTACCATATTTCTGACCAAAATACACCCCTTATGTGTTTCAATTAATTTCTAACATAATCATAAATTTAGTCTGGTTTCATTAAACAACTTTAACTTTTTTATTTATCAACATATTATGATTTTTGCAAGAAATTTTAACGAAAGGTTCTCAACCAATTCTTTTCCATAATTTTTGTCTCAAAGTGACTCTAATTACAGGTAAATACAGGTAAATTCAACAAAATATGAAATTATTTAAATTTTGTTCAAACATCGCTATAGAAAATGGGTTATTAGCTAATATTCAATTGGGTATACAACAAAATTTTACTATAGAAGAGTTGTGCACATTACTGGATTTATCAGGTGAATTTAAACACATAAAAGACAGGTGTACCGTAAAGGTATAAATAAAACGAAAGACTGGAATTTGTCTGTGAAGAAAACTAGAAAACAAAATACACACACACCATCAACTAGATTAAATAAGCTCTCCCACATACATAGATACGCAGAAATATACAATAATGATTTACAAAAGAAATTAATCAAAACTTAGGTGAATTAAAATAACAGGTAAATTAAAATTACACAAATAAAAATAAAAACGAAGTAAATTTGAAAATATTAATAAAATCAAATTACACATATATACAAATCAAACAATATTCCTATCATGAAAACTTGTAAAGCACCCTGCTCTACATCATGCAACCTTGCAGAATGCACATTGGAAAGTTGTTTCAACAGACCTTCCACTTAGGAGCTTTCCTTTTTTTGATGAAGGCATTCACGACGCTGCCTTTTGCGACCCTCGTTTTTTTTTTTTGTTTTTTTTTTTTTTTCTCTCTCTAATTTATGGAGATCGGCTGAATTCAGAGGGATATCCCTCTGGCAGGGTTTGTTTTTTTCTCCCTACAGTCATTTTTTTTTAGGAATAACCGGCTCTTAATTGTGTTGCTATATCTGCTTGGAACTGCAGATGGTCGCATTGCTTTCGAGCCGGTCCCGATTTGGTATATAGTATAAATGCATTAGTAATACTCATATTTACTATATACCAAACCAGGTATCGCCACCATTTATTCCCTGATCTGCCAACTGGATAATAAGACATCTGATTCATCCGATCTACACCACCCATGTACCTGTTATAATTGAGATTCACAAATGGGGTGCCATTTTCATCCACATGTGGCCCTGCACAGGTAGAGAGAAAATTGATCTGCCTCTTATCTCTGTATGCAGTCGCTAGCAAATTTCCTTTCTGCCATTGAATTATTTCACCTTTTTTTTTTTTTTTTTTTTTTTTTTTTTTTTTTTGCTTTTTTTATATCCAACGGCGGTCCTTTTCTACTAGCGACCACTGTAGCACATGTATGTGTTGCCACAGTATCTAAATTCTCCGCAAGTTTGACCGAACTGAAAAACCGGTCAAAAAATAATATACGGCCCTGGTTATGGTATGAAAGTGATAAATTCCAGACCACATCATACCGTAGGCCATGCTGACTTACATAATTGTCTCTTTTGTCAATATAAAATTCAAATCCACTGTTTTATATGCGTTTTAAACAGTCAATGAGGGGTCTTATTTTAAATAAGGGATCATAGTTTGGTTCTCCACGTACTGGTGTACTGCTCGGGTCTCTTACATTTTTGCGTCAATTTTAAAAACCGTGTCCTCGTCATTATACTTGAGACATATCCGTCTCCAAAGGGTTCATCGCTACTCCAGTAATTTGTAATTCTGGGTAGCTTTCTAATGCCCATAATAATATTTATGGCAAAATAAGCTCTAATTTCATTTAAGCTTGTGGGAAACCACAAACTATCCTTTTTTTTTTTTTGCTTTGTTTACTTTCAGCGTAACGGTTTGTTTCCGCCGTAATGATTTCAAACAAGCTCAGAGGAAAAAGTAAAAGGAAATAGTCTAAAGCTTTGCTCTCCTGGGATAGACTGTGACTTGGTCCAGTTTCTTCACAAAAATCACTGAAAGTTTTTAAATTTTTACTCCATTCAGGTGCCAATTCATTTTCTTTATCGCTGTCATCGGAGCTCTCGGATTCACTGTTTTCACTTTCGTAAAATTAAACATCGGATTAGTTAACAAATACCACGTGCTTTTTTTTTTTTTCTGTTATAGAGTTAGATTTTTCAAGGTCTTCAGTGGAAAATCCTTCGAATTCTGACTCACTGCTTGACGGAATGAAATTGGTATCCATTTTTTGTCAGAATTACAAATTTTCAAAACACAACAGGAACAAATTTGGAAAAAAATCTCCCAAAATTCACATAATTAAAATAACACGTCGATCGTTGTCCAAAACTGTAGCTCAATTGTTTACGCAGTATAAGCACGTGTTTTCACGAATGTACTAACGAGATTTGCTCTGATATTCTCATTTAAATATGTGTGAGTACGGGCCGTTTTGGGCCGCTTGGTCACATGAACCAAAATCTTTTTTGGGCGGTTTGGTAACGAAAGGGTTAAACCAAAATTAAATATGTAATCACTCCCATTAGAGTCTCTCTCCCTCCCCCCCCCCCCCCATGCACGCACGAACGAAGTAAGAAAGAAATTGCTCATACATATTTTCCAAAAATTCCACCACAAACAAACCTGTGACAGACTGAGGCACACACACACCCATCCTCTTTAAAAAACCATATTCCAAAAATAGAATTTCTTTTACAACCTTACTTTTGCCAATCCCATTTACCTCCCTCACGCAGAGATTTTGTCTCTAGCTTACATTTCCCCTCTCGCCACCCTCATTTGACCTCTTGACTAGTCAATTAACACAATTGAGATACACACACATATTTACAGAAAATCTCAATCTCCCTAAAAACAATTTTGTTCTTTGTGAAAAAACAACTATCACCACCACCACCACTGCTACTGCTACTACCATGACTCTCTCTATACACGAGATTCCATTTTTCCAATCTTCTCAACAAGATCAAAAAAGTTACCTCAACACTTAATTTTAAATCTTTAATTTTTAATTGTAATACTCAACATTTGATAAGATGGATTTTACTAATACATCGAAACCGGTAATACTTTATATATTTTATATGCATTATAAAACTCTTTTAAAAAAAGAAATTTCCCTCTCATTTTTTCAATGTCACTTTGACGAATCAAAGAAAGGAAAAAAAGAAAAACTGATCCTTTAAATATATTTTCCATGCTATTTCCAATTTCACGCCCCTCTCTCTCTCTCTCATGAAGACCCAACTTCCCAAGGGAACAAGCAAAAGCAGAGACAATATGCCCCATCCCCTCGCACTGCAAAGTGGTCGTGGAGGTGTCACGACAAAAAAGCACCCAGCCCACACTGTAAAGTGGTCGTGTAGGCGCCATGGAAAGAAAGCACCCATCGCTAACTGTAAATGATGTTGGTGTTAGGAAGGGCATCCAGCTGTAGAAATCAAGCCAAAATCAGTTCCTGTATGAGCAAGACAAGGTCAGCCGACCTAACATTACCCACAACAGGACAACCCGTCTAACCCATGCTAGTGTGGAAGAAGAGACTAAAACGGTGATGATGATATATATATATAATGAAAATAAAAAGTTACGGGCGAAAGAGGGTAATATCCATCATCAGTTGTCTGCTAGAGGATTCCTAGCAAACAACTGATGATGGGTATTACTCTCTTTCGCCTGTAACTTTTTATTTTCATTATATTTAATTGCAACCACACAGCCCGCCATTTTATTCATATATATATATAGTAATAATAATAAATTTGAAGACTAAAATCCAAAGAGGGCTCGATAAGGATAAATATATATCAAATATATAAGAACCGTAGAGCAAATATTTATTAAAATAACAGATTAAAGTTTAAGCAAAGAATCGCTGCTTTCACCCTTAACGGGATCTTCTGAAACTAACAAAGTATTGTCTTCCTGTCTTCCTCCGGTTGCAACGTTTTTTGAAATATCCAGTTCTGCGTTTACAGATTGACTTTGTTAGTTTCAGAAGATCCCGTTAAGGGTGAAAGCAGCGATTCTTTGCTTAAACTTTAATCTGTTATTTTAATAAATATATATATATATATAATTGTTTCTACTTTAGGCACAAGGCCAGCAACTACCCAGTACATTACTGGTACTTTATTTTATCGACCCCGTAAGGATGAAAGGCAAAGTTAACCTCGGCGGGATTTGAACTCAGACTGTAAAGGGACGTAACTATGCTAGAAAGCATGGCGTCCAACCCTCTACCGATACTGCCAATTCACCGCCCTATATATAATAATAAGGGTTTAGATCGATGTCCTGTGATTATGATCTTATTGTTTACAATTTGCTCAACAAATTCGTTTGGAGCATACGCAAAGAAGTAATTGTATCGACAGATTAACATATGAAAACTTTTAAGTTCCCATAGTTTCGTCAATTGAAACAGCCAGTATCCTTGTTTAGCACACACAAATTCGCCTAAGCTGGTACTGTTTCAAATCCCTTGAAAAATCTGCTGGTCATCGATTAATAATAAATCAATAACCAACAAGTTCCGGACGAAGGAATTGCCAACAGTCCTACGGAGGATCAGCGAAATTCAACCTTAATACTAAATCTTTAGGTCAGTGATTGTATCCCATGTGTGGCATTAACTGCTATTCTGTCAACGAATGACAGTAGCTGTGGCAGACTGGCTGGGGTTGGTGTTAATGCTTAAAGGCAGCATGGCGTCACCAATATGGAGCACTCGACTATTAAAGAAAAAATTTGGTGAGTTAATTATAATAATAATAATAAGGGTTTAAATTGATATCCTGTGATTTCGATCTTGTTTACAATTTGCTCAACAAATTCATTTGGAGCATTCACAAAAGTGTGTTGTATGTGTGTATCACCATCGTTTGACGTCCATCTGCCACAGTAGGGTCTCGGGCAGGTTTTCTACGGCTGGATGCCCTTCCTAACACCAACCACTTTTACAGTGAGGACTGAGAGCCTTCTTACCGTGTCTCCTACACGACCACTTTACAGTGTGGACTGAGTGCTTTTTGTTGTGTCACTGACACAGTGGACAGAAATGGGAAGGTGGGGTGGAGTGTATATTGGGTGCCTAGTGACTAGGTTTGTATGTAAGGGAAGGTGGATCTTCTGTGTGTGTGTGTATAGTAAACTGGCAACAACCTTAGAACGTCAGACAGAATGCTTATTTGTTCCAGTTCTCTGTGCTGCCAATGTCAACTTTGTCATTCATCCTTTTGGTGGCTATTAAAAAATAACTACTATTCAATTACTGGAGTTGATTCTTCCTCTATATCACTTTTTTAATTCACTTCTCTATGCTTCCCTCTTCCTCTGGGAGAAATGAACTATATTCGGAGCTGGTGATGGTTGGGCTCTGTTTTTAAAAAGAATGCCCAAGGCATGCCATGTGTATGATGGCATCTCTATGACTCCATATTACAGGTCCATACTTACACACATACATATGTGTGTAATTTGAATAGATTTGAGGGTTTAAAACTAATTTTTCAGTGCAGGCAGAATATAAATTGTCTGCACTGAAAAATGAATTTCCAAGTGTTTTGTCTGTTAGTACCTCTGAATATCCAATGTTTCATTTCATTTTACGTCCGCTTTTCCCTGCTTGCAAGGGTGGGACGGGAACTGATTCTGGCTTGATTTTTACAGCTGGATGCCCTTCCTAACACCAACCTCATTTACAGTGAGTGCTGGGTGCTTTTTTTCCGTGGCACCTCCACAACCACTTTGCAGTGGAATAAGGACCCCAGTCCCTATCATCTCATTTCTACAGCTGAGTAAACTGGAGCATTGTGAAATAAAGTGTCTTGCTCAAGGAAACAACACATTACCCAGTCTGAGAATTGAACTCACAACCTTTCGATTGCAAGGCCAATGCTCTAACCACTAAGCCATATGCCTCCATTCAGATTGCTTATTCAGCACAAAAATATTTTTAACAATAAGTAATATTTCTACTGCCAACACCACCACCATGAACAACTAAAACTGTGGCATCATTGATAATTGATCAGGCAGTCTCTCACAAGTTTGGCTCTGTCCGAAGTGGTCGCAACTTGCGAACCCATGAGGGGGTAAAGGGAGAAAAGGAGAAGAGGAGGAATAAAAAGATGAGCAATTTTATAATTTCTGAACTTCTAAGGGGAAAAAAAATTTAAAGGACATTTTATGTTGAAATATCTAAGAAAGATACTTCAAATAGTCTTCACTGACAAATGAATTTCAAAATATTTTTGTCAACACACTGTGTGTGTGTGTGTGTGTGTGTGTGTGTGTGTGTGTGTGTGTGTGTGTGTTTTTGAGTGTATATGTATTTTAAATTGGTAACACACATGGATAGGCTTTTGATGTAAATAGGAATTACAGAGTACCTGTAAATTGTGACTTTATTTTATCAACCTTGGAAGGATGGAAGGCTGAGTTGATCTCAGTAGGGTTTGAACTTGTTTTAATTAAATGCTGCAAAGGATTTTGTCCTGTACTCTAATGATTCTGCCAAATACATTGCCATGATGATGATGATAATTGGATCAGCAAGAATTATCTGGAAAATCATTGACACAAAATAACTTGTATGGAACAAATATGGAAGGACCTTGTTAGGAACATTTCTTATTCTAAAGCAAGTGTTGTGGTCCTATAGGAAGTGTACTTATACTGGTCACAACATAAATACCATTTAATGATAATGGTTTTATTTTATTGACCCTGTAAAGATGAAAGGCAAAACAAACCTTGGTGGGATTTGAACTCAGAATGTAAAAGAAAGTATCGGTAGCATGTCCAACATTTTACCGATACTGCTAATAATAATAACAATGACATCAATATAAGATATTATTTAATGTCTTTCGTTTTACTTTTGTAGCACATTCCGGCATAGTTTGGTCTGCACAATGCCATCCAACAGAATCGGAACAGTTTGTTTCTTGTTCACAGGTAAGAAATCTTATATTTTTTTTTTTTTTGCCTTTAAATTCCATTTTTTTAATCTTCAAAGATGTTCCAACTCTGATCATTCTGTCTTTAATCCCAGCTCAGCACTGATCTAGCCGAGCTAAGATCAAAGATGTTCCAACTCAGATCATTCTGTCTTTAATCCCAGCTCAGCACTGATCTAGCTGAGCTATGATCAAAGATGTTCCAACTCAGATCATTGTCTTTAATCCCAGCTCAGCACTGATCTAGCTGAGCTATGATCAAAGATGTTCCAACTCAGATCATTCTGGCTTTAATCCCAGCTCAGCACTGATCTAGCCAAGCTATGATCAAAGTTGTTCCAACTCTGGTCATTCTGTCTTTAATCCCAGCTCAGCACTGATCTAGCTGAGCTATGCTCAAAGATGTTCCAACTCTGATCATTGTCTTTAATCCCAGCTCAGCACTGATCTAGCCGAGCTATGATCAAAGGTGTTCCAACAGTGATCATCCTGACATTTATATAAACATACCAACACCTTGGTTTCTGGATTATATCATATACTAAATCTCAAACTATATTATCCAATGTGCCTAATGTTTTTTTTTAAAGACTGAAGTTTGAGTTGAGTAAGATTTAGCTGTTATTTCTAGCTGGTGTTGATACTGGTCTCTATTTGCAAGGTGACTATAAAGGCTTCCATCATTGAGCATCTTTATTAACATATTTAGTATCTGTAGTTCAGTATTTCCCAGAGTGGCTTCTGAAAAATAAGTGTCTTTTAATAAGTTATATATATATTGCTGGATGCCTTATCACTTTACAGAGAGGTTGAAAGGTTGTCTGCCAGGATTTAACTGTTTTCTCCACATTTTATTTTTTCAAGTCATTGCACTCCTACTACAGCTTATGGAGTCCACAATTCTTCCATGCATTTGTTCAAAGTGACTGCTCTCTTAGACAGAGTGGTGAGAATTGTCTGTAAAATATAGATATGGCCTCTGCAGATTTTTGGAAGTTTGTATAAGGGTTCAAAATAAATTTAGGCACCACTTCTCTAGTATAAGAGGATCAACATCATTGACCCCTTAGTACTTTACATTTAAAAGAATATATATGTATTTTACACCTTTACAATATTGTCTCCTATAATCCACCCTCTCACTAATCAGCAGTGCCTCTCTTATATAAGACCTAGTATGTTGACAGTTGAGAAAATACCTATTGTATTGTCATAGTTGTAAAAAATCTAATTGTGGCTGGTATTAAGGAGTGGCAGTCTCTCCTGCAACCACCAACAACAGCAATCCATTGATTCATAAAAGTACTTTCTGATATTTGTAGTAATAGTAGTAGAAGGTTTAGTTGTCTTCCTACCAGGTTGTATATCTTGGGTGTTTAATAATTGAAACCCCAGTCCTATCATGAAAATACCTGTTCTGGACTGGTTGATTACCAATCTGTTGCAGGGGTTATCCCTCAGTTGTTACTACTGCTGGTACTCATTTACTTTCATCTGAATGGAGAGAAGCAACATGAAATGAAGTGTCTTGCTCAAGGACTCAATGTGCTACCCACCCTGTCCAACACTGTACCTAACCACTAGTAACTGCATAGTTTTTTTTTTGTTTTTGTTTTTTTATGAATGGAATGTGTGTGGGTGTTTTTAAAGTAAATAAGAGCTGAAAGGAACCAGTGACTTGTATTTATTTAAACTTGTTAAACGACAACGACAATGACATAATAGCTTTAATGTTGTGTAACACTGAGAAAACATAGTGTTAGTCGGTCATTTATTAGTGTCACTAAATCTTGATTATTTGACCTAATTTTCTTGAAATTTCTTTTCTGAATTAAACCATATTTTCAGAGATATTTTTTTCTACAAAACCTGTTTAATAATATATTTGTTATCCTGTGTAAAATATAGGAGTTAAACCTGAAGCTCATTGTCATTGTCATCATTTAATATACATTTTCCCTGGCTACAAGTGTTGGACATGTTGGTACTTAGACAATGTTATTGACCTCTCTGATAGGTTGGAGGACATATCTCATTTATATTACAAGGGTTGGACAGGTAGCCACAGACCAGGTTGGTACTTATTTGCAGCTACTCACCTTTAGGCTGGAAGACACATCTCACTTATGTTACAAGGGTTGGACAGGTCACCACAGACCAAGTCGGTACTTAGTCACAACAACTCACCTCTGATAGGTTGGAGGACACAACTCACATGTTTCTGCATGCTACGGAGTACACCAAGTTTATTTTATCGTGGTACTAACACTAGGTAAATGGTCATGTATTTGACACAACTGAAGAGTCTTAACCTTTTCTTTGGTAAGTTTTCTGCAAGTGGATGCCCTTCCTATCACCAACCACTTTACAAAGTATACTGGGTGTTTTTTATTATGGCACCAACACTAGAAAGGTAGTTGATACCTTGATGCAACTGAAGTTTCTCTCAAACTTGACATAATTTCTACAGCTGGATGCCTTTCCTATCAACAACCACCTTAAAGGCTCTCCTGGGTTTGTTTTCATTTTATTCCTATCACTAGCTATAATACTCTTGATAAAGGCATGAACGCCACAAGTTCCTATATGAAGTTTCAATTGAATGACACTGAAATTGACTACTTTGGGTGGTAGATTTAACTCTTTGTTGCCTTATTTCATGAAAATTACTGCCTATAGTTTCCAAATCATTTTAAAAATAATCGAGTAGTGTAGGCACATGGCCTAGTGGTAAGGGTGTTGAACTTAACCATAATGTGGTTATTCTAGTACCGTGATGTAAAATCACCCAGTTCACTCTGTAAAGTGGTAGTGGTGGTGTCACCAAAAAAATTCTTAGTCCATGCTGTAATGTGGTTGGCATTAGGAAAGGCATCAGTTGTAGAAGCCCAAAACAGATCTGTATGAACTAGACATGGTTACCTGATGTAGTTACCAGCTAACCTATGTAAGCATGAACAATGGCTGTTAAATGGTGCTAATGATGATGCTTGCCCTTTTCCTCTCTCACACCCTCATCAATCACTCCAACTATGTTTAATTCCCTCACATCAACTTTATATAAAATTCTTTTACCCAAATGTTCTCCAGAGCCACAAAACTCTCATCCATCACTCCCAACTGTCTTTTGTCATTTCACATCACACCAACTTTATATAAGATTCTTTTGCCCAAATCTTTTCTTCCCCAGAATCACACAGAGAAGCAGGTGTCTGTCCCTCCCCTCTCTGTGTTCCAATAACACAGACCTTATAAAATGCTACTGCCACCCTCCATGTATCTCTCCACCCTTCACTCCCTCAGTCTTGCCATCAATCATACCAACTTTGTCACCTGGTGTCCACTCACCTTTACCCAATCAGCTGGAATGGCTCTTCCAACACATCTTCCTCGCTATCCTCCAACGAAATGTCTTCTCTATTCTGTCTGTTCGGGCCAGCCAGCAAGCAGAGCAGCCAGCCCCACTCCAACTCCACACACTTATAATAGTGAGATACAGAGGTAGTGACTATACCCCCATAATTATATATATATAATAATAATAATAATACTATTTATAGTTATGTATATAGTATAAACAACTATAAACAGGAAGGTCAGTAATTTCTTAATTACCTTATTACCAGTAAGAGAAATAGCTCAATGTATGGACATCAGTTCGTTTTACAGAGCAGGAAAATAAATAAATTATACAGTTATCAAAGTTGTGTTCAAATCATTTAATAGCTGACAATTGTTTCTTCCAAACTCTTGTTTGGAGTCATCGGAGCATTATCAATGTTTGCACATATAATTACCCTCCTATTCAACTGAACAATAATATAGATACATATAAATTGATGTTGTGAGCAACGGTTTCATATTTACAGGGTGGAATGGATGTGACATTTTACGAGAATTGTACAATAATTGTACAAACATTCAAGTTAAAATTAAAATTAAATTAAAATCAAAATCAAAAGCACGGAGTGGAATACATGCAACAGTTAAAACAAGGGAATAGTCCAAATATTAAAGAGTCATTGAGAAAGCAGTTTTGAGAAAGGAAGAGTGTGATAACAATTCATATGCAGGCGTGTGGATAGTGTGACTGCGTAAGTCATATACATGAGAAGGAGACAAGCAAAGCTATTATGCATATATAGATGAATAAATACTGCAGTTAAAGCAAATATGTTAATGTATTAGAGTCTATGGTGGGTGTTGAATGTTGATGGTGTTCGAATTAATGTGTGTTGAGAAACACAGTTTTTGCAGACTTTTCCATGACATGTTGAATTAAATTTTAGTTAATGTTTATATTGAATGTTTTAAGTTAGTTAGAGCAATGGATTGTAAATTAGTCTTAATGAATTCATATTCATAGACTATATTTGATCAACCGTTAAATTTTCAATCGTTAATATCCGGAAGTGAATAAGGGGAGCTATATGCTCCCGAAATTTACCCCATCCCCTCTTCTTACTCCTGTACTTCATACTTTCACTACAACCACCACCATAATTACATCCCCTACATATAATAGACAGAAGCTATGTACATTAACACTCAGATTTTAAATATCACATATATCACTTATAGAAGAAAAATCTTAGTTTATATGCATCAGTAAGGCTGCAATCTAATGACTGAACCATATATATATGTCACCATTTAATTATTTAATGTCTGTTTTCCTTGCTAGTAAGGGCTGGACATGTCGCAGAATGCTCTCTACTTAAACAGAGCCTTTGACCTCATTGTGGAAGGGTGGGCAACATATAATCCTGTCATGCGCATTTTATGTGCTAAATCCACTAAACATAGACTGAATAGGGGACTTAAATACAATGTATATAGTCAAAATAATTGTTTCTACTTTTGGCACAAGGCCAGCAATTACTAGTACATTACTGGTACTTTATTTTATTGCCTCCATATGGCTGAAAGGCAAAGTTAACCTCGGCGGGATTTGAACTCGGATTGTAAAGGGACGTAACTATGCTGCAAAGCATGGTGTCCGACCCTCTACCGATACTGCCAATCCACCAAGCTAATAATGGTGACTGTTTACTAAGAAGTTTCAACATTATTGCTGTATCGAAATATCACCAAAAGTCAACACTATAACTCATTATTAAAGTGTTGTAGTTTGCTTAAAGCATTGTGGAATAAAAACCACCTTAGATATAACTAGGAAATACGTTTATTTGGAAGCCTGACGTGTGAGATTTATAAGTGCCAATGTAATAAGAAGTAGAGAAAATAGGACAAAAGAATGAGAATGGTAGAATTTTACCATAGCACGTATAATCTCACATGCTTTGTCAGGTTTCCAAATAATTAAACTTAGTTATATTTGTATTTTTATCATTATTGTTATTATATTGGTAGTATCGATAGTGCATCAGACGCCAAGCTCAGCAGCATAGTTACAACCCTTTACGTTCTCTGTTCGAATCCCACTAAGGTTAGCTTTGCCTTTCATCCTTATGGGGTTGATAAAATAAGTACCCATCACACACTGGGGTCGATTTACACCCTAATGTATGTTTATGTATACACTCACGCCATCTTTCTGTTTACACAAGTGTTAAGGCTTGTAAAATAGGTACTTTTAGTATATAATAGTAATTATTTAAAGAAAAACCTAGAAAAAATGGTATATATGTATTTATGTATGTGTGTATATGGGTGTGTGTGTGTGTGTATATATATATATATATATATATATATATATATATATATATACACACACACATACACACACGCACACAAACATTCATATTCATATGCACACAGTTTCCTCCAGTCTTTTATTGTTTTTCCTTCAGAAGATATTTTAGGTAACTTCCTTTTACCTGTTTTTTGCTGTTTTCACCAGCAGTTCTTTACTTTACATGTTACCCTCTTACTACTACAGCTGTTATGGGTGAGGGGGACTTCTTATGGTCAGTCAACATGATGAAAATAACCCTCCCTCCTCTTCCCCTATCTCAAATCACTTACATTTTTTTTAAAAGAAAAAGTGGTGGGAGCATATGGATAGCAGAGTCTGAGATAAACTAATTGGGGGTGGTCGTGATTAGAATGCATTGGATCATAGGTCTGCTCAGAGAGGGCCTAGGGTTAAATAACACCTGTTGTTGTTGCTGTTACTACTACTACTACCACCACCATTACTACTACTACCACCACCATTACTACTACTACTACTACCACCACCACCATTACTACTACTACCACTGCAGCTACTACTGTGCAGCACAATGTAGATTATTTTTCTTGAAACAATTTTTTGAAATATTTTAGTGATTTTTGTCTTTTTTATTTTTATGGTGTTGATATTTTTGTTTCCTGTGTGTTAAGTATTAGTTATTGTAGTACAGATGTCAATTTTAAACTGAGACCACCCACAAACTATGACACCCAGCAAGTTTTATATAGTTATGTAGCAGTAACAAGTATTAACCCCTTTCATGCCAAACCAGCCCTGCATTTATTGTACAAATCTGTTTATTTTAAAGCAGATGTGGCCAAACTGTAGCTTGTTTCGCTTTCTGAATGGCACACCTAATGAAACCTTTAATTCTTTAGTGTAGCCCAACATATGATCAACTGTATCTCATGTCCCACCACTCAAAAGAAGTTGCCCATGTCTGTTTTAAAGTGTTCATCTGAAAACCTTCTAATATCATAATTGTAAGGAACTTCATGTTCCAAGTAAATAATAGGAAAGTTAGTTACATTACTAAATCTCTCTAATTTCTTATTTTCAAAATGACTTGAAAATCATAGACTGTGGTTTTCATTAGAAATATATTAATGAAATGGTTAAAGCCATTTTTTCCTGCTCAGCAGAGTTAAC
Organism: Eledone cirrhosa; assembly: GCA_964016885.1. NCBI lineage: Eukaryota > Metazoa > Mollusca > Cephalopoda > Octopoda > Eledonidae > Eledone > Eledone cirrhosa. Next base: position 52,282,399 of record OZ024750.1, read on the forward strand.
CTTTCATGCTCCATAAAAGGCTTTGTGTTCTAGGGTCCTTTTTAAACCAATGTTTTATATTTAGCATTATAATTAATTTATTTTCAGAGTTGTAAATGTTGGTAGAAGAACCAGCTATTTTAGCCATTTTACTGTTTTGATACCATATTTCTAATAAAAAAACATTGAAAATAATTAAGAATTTGGAAGGATTTAGTCATATAGCTGACTTTTTCATTATTAAACTTGTATTTGGAGCATAACAAGAAAGGATCTTACATAAAGTTCTGATAGAAGGTTTGTAGATAAATAAATGTAAACACTTTAACCCTTTAGCATTCGCATTAATTTTCAAATGTCCTGCTTATCTGTTCGCATTATTTTGAGTTAATCATTACGGGGTCGATAAAATAAAGTACCAGTAATGTAGTGGGTATTTGCTGGCCTTGGGCCAAAAAAGTAGAAACAATTATTTTGAGTTAATCATACTCAAGAGGGTTATCAATTTTATTTGTTTGTAATTTTCTTAATTTTCTATGTGCAGGCTTGAAATTTTGTCAGATGTTTAAATATCAATAATTTACAATTATATAATTTTACCTGATTTCTTTTGTCAAATTTGACTTTTATGGGCAGGTGAAATTAATTAATAGGGGCATTTGAAGTATCAACCATGTGCAAATACTGGTTTAATTTTAAATACGTTGTTTTCGGCATAATACTTGATATATAAGGATCAGTAAACCTTATATCAGTGCTCCAGTAATTCCAGTGTCTTGGAAATTGTTTTATACCGAACATAATATTTACGGTAAAAAATGCTTGCATTTCCACAGCATCTGTCAGTCGCCAAAGAGATCGGGTTTTCCTTGATTTGAAATCTGTTGTTGAGCATATCGATTAATCTCTTCTGCCACAACTTCGAAATTTGTGGTAAAAACAAAGAAATAATCCAGTGCTTTAGCATCGGGAGCTAATATGTGTTGTGGACCAGTATTTTGAATAAAATCGGGAACAAATATTGGTGTGGTATTTTTCAACCATGTTGCTGTAATATTTTCAATGGTGCCCTGGAGATCTCCTTCGTTTTCACTTTCAAAACAACAATCATCGTCGGATGAAATTTCAGAAATGTAAACATCTGATTCATTTGAAGATAAATCACTAATATTATCTTTTGTTCATTCTGAATGTCGTCGTGTGTAAAACCTTCAAAGTCGGTATCGCTACTTTCACAAGCCATGTTGATACACAAAAAATCTGTTCTACTTTCAACGTTAAAAAACACGTATTTTAAGTTGTTTCACTATTTTAAGTGTTAATTTTCGTGGTAAGGGCCTAATCTCGAATTGACGAGATTTTGATGGTTTGTTTATTTTTAGAACAATATTTTAGTGTGGGTGTTATTGGCCTGTTTCGGGCGGTTTGAACACTAAAGGGTTAAAGCAGTATTCTAGAACCAGGATGACTTCATGTGGTTTAGTATCGCAAGGAACCACATTAGCAAGACATTCTTAAAACAACACTACGACTACATCACATGAAAAATTAAAGCCTTTACTCTAATACTGAATATTTTCACAATGATTTCACTACTAAAGATTCTATAATGTTCACTACTAAAGGTTCTATAAACATTTGAATTAACAAACCTGCTTTTTTTGTAGAGGGGTGACATTTTCTGCTAAATCATTACAGGATGTTAAGAGATAGCTGAGACATAACTTAACATATTCCTAGGGAGTTAAACAAACACACACTCTATTATATTTATATATATATATATATATATATATATATATATATATATATATATATACAGAAGACGACCCCCCCCCCCTACAGGAACAAGCCGAATCTGAAGCATATAGACAATATGCCCCACACTCTCCCACTGCAAAGTGGTCGTGGAGGTGCCACGGCAAAAAAGCACCCAGCCCACACTGTAAAGTGGACGTGTAGGCGCCACGGAAAAAAGCACCCAACACTCACTGTAAATGAGGTTGGTGTTAGGAAGGGCATCCAGCTGTAGAAATCAAGCCAAATCAGTTCCTGTATGAGCAAGGCATGGTCAGCCGACTGGACACTGCCCACAACAGGACAACCTGTCTAACCTATGCTAGCGTGGAAGAACGGGCGTACAACGATGATGATATATATGATGTAATATAAAGTAGTTTCTTCAATACTAAGAGCATATACATGTCAATGTTTCTCATCACACCTCTGTTACCTGGTCACTGCTACTGGTTAGGTCCATTGTAGTAGAATTGTGTCAGTGACCAGGTTCCAGTAGAATTGTGTCAATGACCAACTCTCACAGGTGTGGTGAGAAAATATTTGAAAGGTGGATATAACAAACTGTTTTCTGTGTGTATGTTTGTGTTTTATTTTTACCTTTCTGATATGACCTGAAATCACCTGAAACTGGCCATTTTATCTAAAAACCTTCTGTCGTAATTTTATGTTATATTCCAACCTTTAAATTGTTCCAAACACCAGCTTAAAAATCTCAACATATTTTTGATTTGAAAATCATAAGCAGTGTATTTCATTAGAAATATGGTAATAAAAGGATTAAGTGGCTAAATTAGCTCTACCATGATGTAATTGTTAATTTAGTATCTCCTGACAAGTCTTTCTTCTCTAAGTCTTGAAGAAACTACTTTATATTCCCAGTAACAATGAATGAAATTGAATCCAATGAGGGTTAGCATCAGGAGGGGCAGCATATAGCCATAGAATTATTATTATAATTGGCAGAATTACAAAAACATCAGACAAAATGTATAGTAAAGGGTTCTGATTTATTTTACTTGTTGAGTTCAAATCTTATTGAAGTCAACTTTGCTTTTCTGACTTCCGGTGTTAATAAAATAAGGTACCAGTCAAATACTGGGGATCGATATAACTGACTGCCTCTTTCACCAAATTGTGCCTGTGTAAGAAGTTGTTACTGTTATTGAAGTTAGTATTCAAGGAAGTAGTGGAAAACCAAGAAAGACACAGCTAAAGATAATGGAGGAAATGAAAGTTGGTTGAGGGGGAGGTACAGCTGATAGGGAAAAAGGCAGAAACTTATTATGGGGCCATGAGAACAGTTTGTTGTTGTTGGTATCAATTTTAATTGTAGTATCATATTCTGTTGATGTTGGATAAGCGTCCCTTCTGTATTTCCTATTTCAGTTTCTAAAGCCCCCTCAATTAAAAAAGGGAAGGACTGTAATATAAAGAGACCCTTTCATTAAAATGTCCACCCTTTAAATTTATTTTATTTTTAATTCTTTCAGCTATAAAATTTAGCTTTCCTTTCCCTTAACCATTTTCAGTCTTGGTGTGGGTTACACAGGCCTCCCTGCACACATTGTTACACATACCACTTTAAATCACTTAATACATTGTTGGGTGTGGCAGTTTTATTATTTATTGAAGATATGTGTAAACTTGTCTTGTACATCACCTTTATTTCCTTCTTCCAGTCACTTCTATGTGCCAACACACTTCTTGTCTTCCTCTTTCAATGTTTTCTATATTTCATTTGCTTGTCACCCACCTTGTGGATTGTCTCTCTGTTGACCACTGGTTGCTGGTCTCTGGGGGATTTCTACCCATTGCTGTCTTTGACACCATTTAGCTGATCTAGCAATAAATTTTCTCATTTTTATATATATTTATTTTTGTATTTCTGGTTTAAGTGGAATTGTAGCAGCTTTTATTTCCTTTCCAAAGTACCAATTATTCTGTTTGATAAGTTATGTATAAGTATAGGTGTATGCTGTAGAGTGTAAAGTAATGCCTGATGTAGAATAAACTTCCTTTCTGGGATTGGAGATATGAGGATTTGTTGGTTTGGTGTGGGTTAAATAAGATTTGGAGGTTAAATGTAATCTGAGTGGTGTTTTTACAGATAGATATATATTCATGTTTAAGCTGCAGCTATTTCCATGAAAAACACCAACATGTGATATATGGTGGCATGTAGCCTTATGGTTAGGGTGCTCACAATCATAATGCAGTTGTGGGTTCAATTCCTGGACCGGGGACATATTTTCTCAAGCAAAATGCTTCATTTAAAAGTGCTCCAGTTCACTCAGATGAATAAAATGAGCAACAGTAGCTGAAGGTTAAGTCTAATAGATTGCTTAACACCAATGAAGCTGAGGTAAGCTTCACTCTGGTGACTCTATATAATCAACATCACCGTTTAACTTTCATTTTTCCACATTGACCTGGGTTAGACGAGTTGTCATTGTGAGAAATGCTGTGTCAGGTGACCATGTCTTGCTCATACAGAACTAATTTTGGCTTGGTTTCTACAGCTGGATGCCCTTCCTAATGCCAACCTCATTTACAGTGTGGGCTGGGCACTTTTTGTTGTCGCCATCAAGACCACTTTACAGTGTGGGCTGGAGGCTCCACTAGATGTATGCTTCAGCTTGTCCTCATTGGAGATGTATGAAGGTGGGGGGGGTGAAGGTGTGGATGGTGTATACTAAGTATATGCTGCAGCTTCAGCCTGTTCCCATGGGAAGGTGGGTCTTCTGTATTACTTCATAATGCCCGAGATCTGGATTTTTGAGGGGTGCAATTGCACATGGTCAGCTTCTATCACCTCATCCTAGGTCTTCCTGGGTCCCCCCCACTCCAAGACTTCCATCGACTTTGAGCGTCCTGCACCTTTTTTATATAGTTGTCATCCTTCATTCACATCACATGTTGATACCAATGCAATCTCCTCTCCTACACACTGCATCTGATTCCTCTTATGCCTAGTTTCTCTCTGTTCATTTATGCTTTGCCATCCACATATATTAACTATTACACATCCATCAGAGCATGCAAGCTTCATTTCTTTCCAATCTTCACACAGCCTTCTGCAGCAAGCCCTATGCTGACATCATTTAAATACACATACAAGAAAAATTCAATTTAGCCAACTTTTTTTCTCACTCAGTATTGAGGTCAGAATGATTGGCAGTATCTCACCTCTGAGCTTTCTGTGTTCAAATACCAGCTCACTGAGAAAATGGTGACATGGTAGGACTCCATTGCACCCTCCCCCTTCATACCATCAACACTTTGATGCTTATATTTCTAATGAAATACACTATTTCTATTAATTAAAAACTTTGAGAGATTCATCATCATTTCCTTTTAAGTCCGCTTTTTCCCTGCTTGCAAGGGTGGGACGGGAACTGATTCTGGCATGATTTCTACAGCTGGATGCCCTTCCTAACACCAACCTCATTTACAGTGAGTGCTGGGTGGTTTTTTGCCGTGGCACCTCCACGACCACTTTGCAGTGGAATGATAGGGACCCCAGTTCCTATCATCTCATTTCTACAGCTGAGTAAACTGGAGCAATGTGAAATAAAGTGTCTTGCTCAAGGAAACAACACATCACCCGGTCTTTCGATTGCCAGGCCAATGCTCTAACCACTAAGCCATGTGCCTCCATATATTCACTAAAATTATTATTTCATTACAAAGATATGGTTTTTATATACAATTTTGTTGGACGATTTTAATTTACTCCCCCCCCCCATTTTAAAATAGGTGGTTTTGTTTCCTAGTAGCAGAACCAGTGTTGATATGTAAAAGGGTTAAAGTACCCAAGAGGTCAGCTAAACATACACAGGTGTGAGCAGTAACAACTTCTTTTTCTGTATAGACAGGTTAGTTGTCAACTATTACTGGCTAGTCTCTATCTCTCTTCTATTAACTATCTGGTTTTAGTACAATTTATTACTCCTTATGACATGTCTTTAGTTTCTGTCATAAATACCCCTAGAAAATATTTACATTTCTCAGCCACCACCTCTATCATTCCCCTCTATTACATCCTTTGTCATTATTCCGCTGACCTCCTTATCTCTGCTTTATTCTCTCACTTTGTGTTAATCTTATTCTAGTTTACAGGCTTAAACAATGTTTTCTTTATTACAAATGAGCAGCAGAAATGGTTGTGTAGTTAAGTTTACTTCTCAATAATTTGTGGGGGGGACTTCTTTGTGGTTGCCTGTTCTGCTAGTAATAGCAGTCAAATTCCTTGCTCAAATCACACAAAATGTTTATATTTATCTAAAATCATTCAATTATAATTCTATATGAGAACTTTTGTTATGCTCCAAAAGCATAAATTATTTTCCAGAATATTTAAAAATTATAGACAGTTTCTTTCATTCGAAAAATAATGACGGAAGGGTTAAATTTCTTGGGATAAGGGAAGGAGTGTGTGTAATATTCACATGGGGTAGATGGAGGGTGGCAGAGATCTAGAGTATTAGTAATGTAACTAGAGTTAAATTACTATCAACAGGAATTGCAGTAGAGCATACCAGCAGGATTAGTTTTACTCTACAGAGTTTAGTAGACTACTTAACTCTAATAATAATTTCTAACATAGGCACAAAGCCAGAAATGTTATGTGAAGGAATAGTTGATTATATCAGCTTCAGTACTTGACTGGTGTCTTATTTTATTGGTCCCGGAAAAGAAAGTTAACCTCAGCAAGATTTGAACTGAGGGCGTAAAGAACAGTAGCAAATACTGCAACCTCTTGCTCTTGCTACTAAGTCAATGATTTGGCCTGCAATTTATGGGAAGGAAAAGATTATTATGTCAACTACCCATCAGGATAAAAGGTTGACCGTACCAGGATTTGAACTCAGAATGTAAGGAGACATGATTGAATGCCACAAAGCATTGTCTGGTGCTCTAATGATTCTGCCAATCCACCACCCTCTACTAACCCTAATTATTGTGTCTGTTTGGCACAAGGTCAGTACTTTATTTTATCGATCCTGTATGGATGAAAGGCAAAGTTAACTTCTTTGGTATTTGAACTCAGAATATAAAAGGGCCATAACTCTATGCCGCAGCAGGTTGTCTGACTCCACCGCCCTCCATTATCTGGTAGGACATAAAAATGGAGGATGATGACAATTCACTAAACTTCTCTCAATGTTTTAATCATTTAAATAGTTTGTTTTAATTGGTAGTTTTTGATTGAATGTTTTAATAGGCAGTTTGTTTTAATTGGTAGTTTGTTTTGATGGGATATGTTGATCATTAAAATACCTAAGCAGTCTATACCTGTTAGAAATGTAGTCCTGAAAGAGTTAAAATAAATTTAAAAAATAGGTTACCTCTATAGCAATAAATCTATAATTGTATAACCTAATATTATTAGTTACTATATTACAAAGAAAAGATTGAACTTATGAATGGCCACAGCAATTATTCTCAATTTCATTCAAAAAACTTTATCTAAAAAAATTAGGTTGTTTTTGGCACTGCTCCTGTTATCTTCATAATTAACACCATGCTGCTAAATTTGGTAAATTCCTCGGTAAACTGGATATGAAAACATGATTCATTATTATGAATGAAATGTTGAAATAAGAGAAGTTATATGTCTGCCATGTGTTAAATATGAGTGAGTTGATATTGTGACAAGATCAACAGTCAACATAGTAAATCTTGGCTGGATAAAAAGATATAAAAGATTGCTTTCAAGATAATTTCAGCATCAATTTCTTTTAAATATCTCTTTGCTAATTTGTCAATTATTATTATTATTTTCTTGGAGTCTCAGTCATTGATGTTATTTAACAAGAAGGTTTGTTAAAATAAACATCAAGCTGCTACCTGCAGCCTCAGATGTTCAGGACATATTGGAGGGTTCTTGCTGTTCCCAGCAAGCATACCTTTTGAAGTGTTCCAAAAAAGGGGGTTGCATTAATGTTCTTTAACCATCCTTGAAAACTCTTTGAGATAGTACCGAGTGCTCCTACGACAATCGGGACGACCTTGATCTCATGACAGTCCCAAATTCTTTTTAATTCTCACTTTAAGTCTTGGTATCGGTTAATTTTCTCCTCCTTTTCTTGCACTCTTGTGTCAAAGGGGCAGGCTACATCTACAATCAGGCATGATCTTTTTTCCTTGTCAAAAACCACCAGATCAAGTCTATTGTGTTCTAATTGTATCCTGAAATCCCATAGCATCTTCACTCAATTATTTTCTGTTTTCTATCGCGACTCAGATTTATGCTCATACCACTTCTCAGAATGTTGTAAACTATTTAGTTTCCATAAATGCCAGTGAATCACCTTTCCTATTATATCATGCATTGTTATCTTTACTATAGTGTGGTGGATTGGCAGTATCAGTAGAGCACCAGACATGCTTTGTGGCATATAGTTATATCCCTTTACATCTGATTTCAAATCTCTCCAAGATTAGCTTTGCCTTTTATCCTTATGAGGTCAATAAAATTAAAGTACCAGTAATGTACTGGGGTCGATTTAATTGACTTTTCTCTACCTTAAAATTGTTAGCCTTGTGCCTAAATCAGAAACCATTATTAAAGTAAATGGTTGAGTCTGCATATTTTTGTAATGAAATATTATCAGTTGATGGGTCAATCATCTCCGTTTAATGTCTATTTTCCATGCTTACATGGGTTAGATGCATTTCATTAATATACACTCTGCCTTTTTCTTGTGTCTTTTATGAGAGTCAGCTAAAAGTAAACATCAGGAAGTCAACTAGCTATAAGAACTGCCTTAAAAAGTCTCATCCAACCCATACAGTGGTCGAACTCAGGTCCACGTGGTTGTGAAGTAAACTTGTTAACCACTTTATAATGCCTGCATCCATATATAAATTTACTTTTAATTGCATTATGCAACACAGAACTGGTCAATAATGAACCAGTTTGAAGCACTTGGTCTCAAAAGAAGGGAGGTAGGTGTAGAAGCCAAACTTGATGCCTTCAGGTGTTCAGACCTACCTTAACCAATGGTCATAAATCTTGGATAATAACTGAAAGAATATCATATTGAATACAAGCAGTTGAAATGGGGTTCATTTGAAGTCTTTGAAGTAATGTTAGCAACCAGCAGAATACCGAGAGGTAGACCAAGAAAGTTGGATAACATCCATAAGCTTGGTTGGTCTTGCTTGGGGATCCAGCCAGATCATATGGAGACAATTGCTTCTGGTGGGACCCTCTGGAATACATGTCTCTACCCCAACAACTTTCTCAGGAATATGTGGGTGAAAAAAGAGAGGAACAACTCAGTAAAACAAAACTTATGGACCATCAAAACTAGGGTATGACCCCCCCCCCCCATCCCCAGTGGTTCACCTGGGTTGTGTATCACTGGCTTACAACATATTTACCTGTCAGTCTTCACTAATTACACCTGAGTTTCTTATACAGTAATATACTGTATATAGAATCATTTACTATGATTTATGCTGTGTATATCCAGTTAAGAATAGGTACACTGTATCTATGTGTCTTAACCCTTTTATGGCTGCAGTTCAAAGGAAAAACACTCTTATTAATTAATGAAGAATTTTGTTGGATTGATTAAAATTAATATTTCATTACTAAAATAGTAACTTAATGTAAGGTTCTTATATAAAATTATATTGGAAACCTTTAAAATGGTGGTTTTATTTCATAGAACCAGGTTGTGGCTGGATTGGTAACTAAAGGGTTAAGAGGTAATTAAAAGAAAGGGCTTCTGACCATAAAACATTGCCTCGAAAAGGACACAGTGATGAGTGTGAAGCTTGTCAGGGGGCCTGCAATGCTAACCCCTAGCAGGGAAATGGTCTTAAACAACTTGCCATATACTGTATATAATCATGTATAAATGACACCTATTTTACAGGCATTTACAGTGTACCATATACTTTGAATTGAAGTTTTGTAGATCCACTAGATAAGTCATATGCTGCTTTTTCATGTATTTTCATTGGAAAAGATACAGCTACAAAAAAAATAAAAACCTCAGTGCACTCTTAAAGGTGATTGGCATTATGAAGGACATCCAGTTGTAGAAAACATGGCAAATATAGAATTTATAAAGATGCAGTCACTTCTGGTCTCTAACCATGACGGCCCTTCAAACCTATAAAAGCATGGAAAGCAGATGTATAATAACCCAAGCTAGCATGGAAAATAGATGTTAAATGATGATGATGATATATATGGTGTAATCTATGTATGCATGCTTGGAAAGCTGGACATGCTTCCCACCTGCTCTCCCACAGTGCTGGTGCCATGACAAAAAAAAAAAAAGCACCCTGTCCACTCTGTAAGAAGATTATGATGGAACCACAACAAAAAAAGCACCCAGTCCATGCTGTAATGCGGTTGACATTACAGCATTGGGAGGGCATCCAGCTGTAGAATACCAAGCTCAAAACAGATCAAAATGAACAAGACATTGTTACCTGAGCCAGCTAGCTTCATAACATGACATCCCAACCCATGCAAATATGGAAAATAGATGTTAAACAGTAATCTCCTTCTTCACCCACTTATTCCTGAGAGGGTTGTGGAGGCAGTGTCTTCAAACACTCCTTCCAGCAGGTCCTGTCAGAAGCAAGCATCTCCAACAGATCCGACTGGATCCCCAAGCGTGACCAGCCAAGCTCATGAATGTTATCCAACCATCTTGTTTGGGGTCTACCCTTGGATCTCTTGTCGGTTTGTTTTGCCCGTAAAATCTGTCCAATGAGTCTTTCATGGGGCATTCAAACCTCTTGTCCATAGTATCAGAGCTGTGATCTCTCAATTTGGAGAAGTAGCAACTCTACCTGGAGTGACACTCTGATCTCCAAGCTACACACACTATCGAGTAACGTTACTCCAAGGACCCTTTGGGGGGAACCCTGTTTCAGTCATTACCCAAAATTCATGACCATAGGTAAGGGTTGGCATGAATACCAAATTGAAGATAGTGAGTTTGATTTTTACACATACCAGCTTCTGCAATTCTTACATTTTATTCAGCCTCCTGCCTTCCATCTCTCTTGAACATGGCCCCAAGATCCTTGAAATGCTTCAGTGGAACTCCATTTACATGTAGTAATGAATTATAAATATGTATACATATACACATAAGTTGTATCCATTTTTACAAATATTTTAGAATTGGGGTTTCACATCATATTTTTGTGGAGAAAGGTGTGATATATATAGTTATATACACAAGTATATGCAGTAATGTAAATTATACCTGAATCTACAGTGGAGGTCCACAGTAGGCCATATGTTTTACACTTCCTGTTACATTATATATATATATATATATATATATATATATATATATATATATATATACCCCTGCAAGCAGGGAAAAGCGGACGTAAAATGATGATGATGATGATGATGATATATGTATGGTGAATAAGGTTTCATGTAGGTTTATTACATTTGCTAATGTTGTTGATAGGATGTTTGTTTATATGTTGGGGCAATATAGATATATATGTCATCACTATTTAATGTCTATCTTTCCATGCTTGCATGGATTAGACAGGTCTTCCACTTTATATGGCATGTCTGGCCAGCTAGCTGCACCATACCTTGCTCAAACACAACTGTATTTTGGCTGAGATTTTTACAGTTGGATGCCCTTGTAGATATAAGTAGATCCTGAGTTGAGTCGGGGGTAACCACAGTAAATAAGGTACTCAACACGTGTAGTGATGACAAGTTTATATAGAAAAGGCTTCTACAGGACTAGAACTATTTCATTTGTATGAAATCATCAGGGCATTCCTGATGATTTCTTATGAATGAAACAGTTCTAGTCCTGTAGAAGCTTTTTTTATATAAACATGTATATATATAAATAATCATGATTTCCTGTGCAGTGTATCGGTAGATACTGAAATGAAGATTTATTTGACAGTTTCAACAGTTTAAAATGAAATCCACCACCTTTTCAATTAATTTTGTAAAGATTTAGTAAAATAACTAACCATACCATTAAGCTGGTGTTTAGTACATAGCTTAACAAAAATATTCTTCAAAATCATTGTTTATTTAAATATGAATAGTTTAAAACAAGGCTTGTCATGGTAGAATTGGGACAGCTTTAGGTAGGTTGCTAGCAAAATGGGTTTTTTTTTAAATATTATTTTGAGGGAAGGGCCACACAGTCTCTGGCCCTTTAATATTTTCAAGGAGTTTGAGACTGATGGGAAGCAGTTACCCTGAAACAGGAGACCTGACCTGAGGGCTTACAACAGTGAACCTTGCTAAAAGCTGGTGGTGGTCCTGTGGTGGATTAAATCTACTACCTAAGTGGTCCTAAAGTAATTTTAATGCAGAATGCAATGAGGTGTGGGTGACCAACCACTCTGGACTGGTAATTTATTTTATTGACCACAGAAGGATGACAGGCAGATTTTACTATGGCTGGGTACCCACAACACAAGGAACTGAAATACCACAGTCTTATAATCTAATGTCTCTGACAATTTGTTGTCATGTGGAGTGTGAGGGAGATGTCACTGCTATTTCTTGCAGGTTGTACAACCATGTAGAGGATTCCTTGCTGAGTTGTGTGTGTATGGTATCTGATGCTACGGAAGTATTCTGAAATATAATATGATTGTGGTACACCCTTATTTAAACTGTACTCAAACATATAGATATATGTATTTATATATATTATACATGTTTGTGTGTGTGTGTCTGTCTATATACATGTGTGTGTTAGTGACTGTGTGTGTGTGTTTAGTTAGAGTATCTGGTGATATGACAGTGGAAGTGTGTTCTGAAATATACTTTTGAAGCAACCCTATTTAAACTGTTTCCTATAGGAGGAGGGGGGGGGGGGTTTAAATACATGAAACAATACAATGATAGTGTGATATCTGATTTCTGTCAGATATTTGCTATTGTAGGTAGATTGGTAGATATATAGGTAGATTGGTAGGTAGATAGATATATTTCTTTATTAGCCACAAGGGCACATAAGAAAAGGGGACAAAACAGACATGCCAGGGATTTTACAAACAGTTATAACAATCGAAATCCCCACAAGGGAGGAGGTGCCACAAATGGGTTGTTTAATACCCCGTCGATAGAACAACCCTCAACTTCAGGAGCATGTTGTGCAAGTGCTCCTTTCTTCCTTTTGCTCTCTTCTTCAACTTACAGGTTTATAAACCGAGAAGGCCCAATCACTCGGGCCATTTTCGCTTCATTCACCCACCTTTCAGTAAATTTACTGGGGTGCAGTGCCTCTCTCTCCACTCTGATTCTCCTTCTAAAGTGATACCTAAAGAAGGGAATGAATTGTTGTCCGGAGAGAAAGACATCTGTCCTCAGTCCTCTCAATCTCGTCCACCATATAACCTCTTTTACCATAGCCTCCCTTTCGTTTTTGAAAGAAGTTGGCGGTTTGATCCTTATTATGGACTTGGCAGTCAACTGGATTTGTCCCATACGTGACAGCAGTTGTTCTGCATAGTTCCACAGGCCACTTACGCCCGGGCAGTGTACAATTGCAAGCAAGACAGTTTCAATGTCTTGCCCGCATCTTGGACACGTCCTCTTGGAAGGATCCCTGCCGGGGCGTCCGTGGTTGTAGATCTTGTCACAAACTGGTAGAGCTCCTCGGTAGCACTGCCAGAGTCTCTCCGAGCACGTCGTCGCCCTTGTGATGTACTAACCCTCTATAGAATGTTGAAGTGGAGTCTCCATTGATTGCCGTGCCTGCTTGACAGGACTGTGAGCGCATTCAATGTGCCAGGCACCCATCTTTGGTCTCCGCTTGACCCAGGACTGAAGCTACGTCAGCGAGACAAGTTGCGGGAAGGCCTGTCTCATAAACGGTGCCCACACCGGTTGGGGGTCGTTGAGGAATACCTGTAGATGCTGTAGCTTCAGCGCATGTTTGCGCTTCATCAGCCACGGCATTCCCAGCCCTCCGTTGGAAGGGTGTTGAGAGCAGATGGATCTCCTCACCAGTGGAGGCTGCTTCTTCCAAAGGAACTGGAAGAGCATGCGTTCCATCTTGGTGAGGTGTTCACGGGGACAAGGCACGACGGTCAAGCGGTAGTAGATAACGGACACTATGAAAGTGTTCGCCACCTCCGCTTGACCTTTCAAAGATAGTTTGCACTCTGCCCACTTCTGGGTGAGCGCAAATACCTTAGCCGTGACTTCGTTCCAGGTTTTTCTCCACCTGGAGGTCCGAACCAGACCCCGAGCAATTTCACCAGTCCATCCAGCGTCCAACAACGCTGTCGGACGGCATCGGTTTGCCTCTCCACATTCCGAGTTGCAAACTGACAGACTTGTCCGGGTTCAGTTTTGCTCCTGTGAGCCTTTCATATTCTTGCAGTAAGTTGCCGATCGCCCTGATTTCCGAGGTTTCCAACACCATTACTGTTACATCGGCGCCACTTTCCGCAGTCTCGGTTCCAATGAAATGCCCTGCAGCAGCTCCAACTTCCGCAGTAGTGGTTCTAGAGTCAGTACGTACAGAATGGAGGAGAGAGTGCATCCCTGTCGGATGGAACGCGTGATTGTGAATGGCTCCGATAGGTAGGCGTTCACCTTGACCATCGAGCAGATGTTGGTGTGCATTGCGGCGATCCAGCTCTCGGAGACAGGTCCGAAACCGGCCGCCTTGAGAACCGCTTAGACTTGATGGTCGAACGCCTTAGACTGATCTAAATTGATCAAAGCCCCACCGAAGCCGGGTTTACACCCCACCCTTTCTATGATGTATCGCATGAGGTAGCGGTTGTCGTGTATGGACCTGGTCGGGATTGCACACGTTTGCGCTTTCCCTACCAGGTTCTCGACAACAAGCGCCAACACCTTGGCCAAAATCTTTAACTCTGTGTTGAGCAGAGTTATGGGCCTAAAGTTGCTTAGTTTGTCCCCCTTGTTCTCGTCTTTCCTGATCAGCTTTACTATGCCCCTGCCTGCAGAACTGGGAATTCTCCCGTTCTGCTGCCAGTTGCAGTAGACGGCTTCGAGGTCGCCAGAGAACAAGTGCAGCATGCCTATGTAAAACTCATGGGGTAGACCATCTAGACCGAGTGATTTGCGTTTCCCGCAGTGGCTGTGATCGGTCTTTCGATAAACTTGGCGTCCATGCTCAAGAGATGCGGCAGGCCGTTGAGGTATGAACCGAGGTCCATTGCCCCATTTGACTTACCGCCACTCTGTTTGAGCAGTTGTGCAAAGTGCCGCTGAAAGGCCGCACACATGCGATTGGGGTCAAGTAGCACATGTCCGTTTTGGTCTTTCAAAGACCGAATCGTGGGCTTGTTGCCCCTTTTCACCTCTGCCACTCGGGCCCAGCTAACAGCTTTTGCTCCCACGTTTCCTAGAGCACGTGATTTACTTCTGACCACGCAGCCTTCGTGTTTCGCGTCGAAGAACTGGTCCAGTGCCGTTCTCGTTTCTAGCACTCTAGCTGCGTTTCCACTCCTAAGCGCCTCCTCTACCTTGGCTATTAGTTCTGTTTCTGTTTCGTTTTTCTCTAAGACTAATTCTCTGCTAAAGTCTATCGACTCTACTCTAGTTGCTCTCTTGAGAGAGTACCACCATCTGTTGTTGACGATGGCTCCCGTCAACTCTTGCTTAACTAATCTACTTATCCGTTCACTGTAGGCTTTACGTGTCGGTAGCGACACATTCAGCTTCCAGTATTCGGATCCTTGTCTATGTATTCTATCACGGTTGACTATGCAGATGACTAGTTTGTGGTCTGAATAGGCAACCATGTGCATTTGTGGACAGCTTAACATCTTTTCTCTCTCTAATTAAAAAAAAAAAACCTGTCTAAATACGATCTAGATGTCCCGCTGTGGTTTGTCCTCGTCCACTGTGGTGCAGTCGGGAAATCCAGTCGATACCTATCGGCTAGTTGGAATTGGCCGATTAAATATTTGAGGCTGTTGCAACCGCCTCCCCCCCCCTCTACTGGGACATGACCCTACATAGTCCCATCGTACGTCTAGGATACCATTCCAGTCCCCCACTAAAAGCAAGGAGCCAGACATTCCCAGAAAAGACTCTAGACGTTTAAAGAAGTCGGGGCATAAACGGCCACCAGTCTGAAGGCTCCACCTCCAATACTGTTCACGTCTAGGACTACCAGTCTACTCTCCGGGTCCAAGTGTACTTGTTGTATTTTGAGGTCCGGGGTTTTTCGAAACATGACAGCCACTCCCCCTCCACCTCCTGGCTGTCAGAGTGATACGTAGATAGATCTGTCATTGAAGATGAGGGTTAGTTGCTGCCTGTTGTGGATCCTGGACTCGGTGATGGCTATCACATCCATACCGTGTGACCTAAGGTCGTTTAAAAGTTGGCCCTGTTTCCAGGGCATCCCTAGGCCACGCATATTCACACTTCCAACTCGTAATTAGCCATCGTTGGTGGAGAAGAGTTGGTGAAAAAGGATGAAAAGATGCACTTAACTTTTCGTTTCCTGGAGATCGAGTTGTTCAATCGCCATTTGGGTGGGGGTGGGGAAACATTTTAATAGGACGCGGTTAATGGGCTTTTGACGGGTTGCCAACATCCTGTGAAAATTGTTCTTTTAATTTCTGATAGGTTTCTATCGAAACCCTTATTAGTTTTAGGTGTGGTTGTGAGTCTGCCTTGACAAAAGTTTTCGCCTCAGTTTCTACTTTGGGGTCTTGGGAGATGACCTCCATCAGGTTTTTGTTGTTTGTGTTAATGTATGTATATTGTTGTTTGTTTTTTGTTGTTGTGTTGTTTTGGTTTATTGTCCATTTTGGAGTTTTCTTTTTATGGTGGGCATTTGTGTTTGGGGTGGTGTTGGTGTTTGTTTTGCTGGTAGTGTTGGGGGGGGGGGGGGTGATTGTTGTTTTTGTGGCTTTGCCGCGTCTCTTTTTATTTTTATTTTTTATTTTTTTTTATTTATGAGGCTCTCCATCTTCACTTGAGGATGGAGAAGTAGCCTCGTCTGGCGATGAATCATCATCAGGGAGTGTGTGGGAGGGGTATGTTATGTGGTGATGGTGTGCTTGTGTGTGTGATTGTGGTGGAGTGGGACTGTTTTTCAGGGGAATTGTTTGTGGTTGAGCAGTTGTTTGTTTTTGTGTGTTGTTGTGGTTTTGGTGTTGGTGTTGGTAAAAGTACTTTTTTGGATAGATAGATTGGTAGATAGATAGGTTGGTTGGTAGCTAGAGCTTCTTTTGTCCTGAAATCATCACAAAACGAATGTGGTAAGATATATCATATATACACTTACACATATCTTACATGTATACATACATACTATCACACACACACGCAGTGTTAAACTGTCACACACATCCTTCGACATACTTCTCTTTAGGCTGCAATAAAGGTGGCCTGTATTATTAATTCCTACAAGTTTTATGTCAATGTGTGTGTAAGTCCATGTATGTGTATGTCTGTATGTCAATGTATGCGTGTCAATGTGTGCGTAAGTCCATGTATGCGTATGTCAATGTGTGCGTAAGTCCATGTATGTGTCAATGTGTGTGTATGCCAATGTATGTGTGTAAGTCCATGCGTGTATGTCAACGTTTGTGTAAGCCCATGTATGTGTATGTCAATGTGTAAGTCCATGTGTGTGTGTATGTCCGTGTGTCCGTGTGTGTCCATGTGTGTGTATGTCCATGCGCGTGTATGTCCATGCGCGTGTAAGTCCGTGTCAATGTGTGTATTCACATTTGTGTGTGTGTTGGGGTGGGGGTATATATCATCATCATCATTGCTGTTTAGCATCCACTTTTCCATGCTAGCATGGGTTAGACGAGTTGCCCTGTTGTGGGCGATGCTAGGCCAGCTGACGATGTCTTGCTCATACAGAACTCATTTTGGGTTGGTTTCTATGGCAGGATGCCCTTCCTGATGGCAACCTTATTTACAGTGTAGGCTGGGTGCTTTTTGTGGTGGCACCTACACAACCACTTTATATATATATATATATATATATATATATATATATAATGTGTGTATGTATATATAGGTATGTGTGTAAATACACACATACACATCTGTGTATGTGTGCACATATGAGAACATATTTTTATGGTGATGTAATTTCACACTTTGTAAGTCTCCCACTCTAATAATTGTTTAAAGTTTGTCAGCCGCTACTTAACCAATATCCAAATAGTTGTTTAGTTCTGCCAGGCATCTGTAATGTCGCCTCAGTTTATGAGAATTTGAAGTAACTGTCTCTCTTATCTCTTGTCTCTGTGTTGTTTGAGACATACTGACATATTTACTGTTGAAACAGCATGGATGATGTCTCTGCCGCCTTTCTTTCACTGTTTTCTTTCTTTTTTATTTTCTTTATTTTTTAGTTTTAATTACATTTTCTTTTCATATTGGAAAGTATGCTTTTCAAACTGAAATATGGGATATAGTATTTATACTACAAATACACTATGTATATATATATGTACACACACGTAAATATCATCATCATAATTTAACATGGGAGGGGTGGGGCTTGCTATTGCACGCACACACTGTATATATATATATATATATATATATATTCATGCCTTGACTTTGCTAACCCTTTCACTACTGCATTTCTAATGAAACCACTGTTGCAATTAATTTATTAATTTTCAAAATAAGCAAATATTTGGAGGAATTTTATAAAATAACTTTTTCATTAGTAAGCAGATATTTAGAACATTAAGAAAAATATCTAAAATTCAATTATGGTGGAAGGTTTTAATTTAAGGATAAATATTTTTATGCAAGTAGTTTTGTATCATAAATCCAGGGTGGTTTCAAGCAGGTCGATATCAAAGGAGTCAAAGAGAAATATATAAAAAAGACATATGTCAGTGTTGATTTACATATTTTCAGTTAAATTTTGCAGTTTTCTGTACAGTTATTTGGTTATTGAATATCTCAGCTGCTTAGTACTCAGTTTAACCTTTTATCATTTAAACTGGCTATATCCGACCAGAATTCTTTCACCTATTCCTGTTCAAACTGGCTGTAACCAGCCACTCATACTGGTAAGATATTGTTCTCAAAAGAAATAACAAAATCTCATAGATTCAATATAATGTGAGATAAGCCTTTACCACAAAAATACAATAGTATAAGTATGTACACGTACATACATATATGTATACAGACGTACAGTAGTATGTATATATATATATATACATACATGCACACATATATATATGTACATATGGATACACCGAACATTTATTATAATGATCGGTGTGTCTGTAAACAAACATCCCGTATTAAGCCGTAGTGTCTAGCAACCATCGTTGCTCGTTTGTTCAACACTGACAAAGGAACGCTGTACTAGTTTCAAGCTTATAGCTATCGTCAGCAACGTATACCTTCCTGCCAGATTGTTGAACGTATATACTTACCTTATGCATATTAACGGCTGAGTAGCTCAATTTGCATATCGAGTGGGTTAATCGGCCGGGTGCACAGAAAACGATAAACGGAAAAATGAAACGAAATTTCATTTCCCACTCTTAGTACGGCTGTTACTTAAATATAAGTATGTACACGTACATACATATATGTATACAGACGTACAGTAGTATGTATATATATATATACATACATGCAGACATATATGTATGTACGTATGGCTTCACCGAACATTTATTATAATGCTCGGTGTGTCTGTAAACAAACATCCCGTATTAAGCCGTAGTGTCTAGCAACCATCGTTGCTCGTTTGTTCAACACTGACAAAGGAACGCTGTACTAGTTTCAAGCTTATTATACAATAGTATAGAGTAATGTAAATACTAAAGAACTAACCTATTTATGACCGTATTTCTAATGAAATAAATTATTTTGGAAATAATTTAATTTAACTCTTTCATTACCATATTTCTAATAAAATACCCTTCCTATGATTTTCAAATAATTTGGAAAATAATTAAGATTTTGAAGATATTAGTGATATGACTTTCTCATTATCAAACTGGTGTTTGGAACATCACTTATAAATGTTTTTATATAAATATGAAACACTTTAAAATAAAAGTTTTATATCATAGAACCAAGGACAGTTTCAAGCAGTATAAAAAGGGTTAACATACATAGTCAAGTACTATACATATCAAGGCTGCTTCCTAAAAGATAGGGTTTCTTTTCAAAGACAGAAAATACAACAGTTTTGATCAATTACTGATGATCTTAAGACTAAGTGTGACCTTATAAGAGTACTGCTCATATATCTAGGACATTACTCTTATAGACCACACCCAGTTGATAATCTAATTGATTGACATTCATAGATATGTTGTTTCTTCTTTTTTGTTTTTAACCACTACTACTATAACACCATCTGTTTGTCTGAAGCAACAATCTGTCTACTACCACCAACACCACTACCTCCTCATTCCTCTCCTCCTCTCTCTACAATTTTCTTCACCAAATCCTGTACAAAACACTATGATCAATCCTTCCACAACATCCCATTGTAACTCCTGTTCACAGTTCCTCTACAGTAAAGCGCCCCAAACTTGGTGTTGTGAAGGAAATTGAGAATTCTTTATATATATATGTTTTAGTATTGAAATTTTCCCTGCAAAAAATAAATCTTTGTTGTTGTACATAAAAAAACAACTCCACGAATTTAAGATAATGGTTTTTGATTTAGGCACGTGGCCAACAATTTGGGGGGAGGGGAAGTCAATTAAATTGAATTCCAGCGCATTACTGGTACTTTATTTTATTGACTCCGTAAGGATGAAAGGCAAAGCTAATCCCAACAGGGTTTGAACTAAGAACATAAAGGGACTTGACTCTATGCTGCAAAGCCTATTGTCCAATGCCCTACCAATACTACCAATCCACTGCCCTCCATCTTATTAAGATAAGGGCACAAATTTCTTTTACTTAACTGGGGCTTTATGACAACTTTTCTTTTTTTAATAAAAAAGGGGATCATGATTTAAAATGTTTGAGAAGGCCTGCCCTGGAGGCATCAACTTAGAAAATATTTAAACTGTCAGCCATAAGACCACATCTGCCACAGGAGGTGGGGAATCCATTTCTTCTGGGTAAAATTTTACTCGCATTCAAATTTGAAACTACTGATGAAGTCTTTAAAAACTTAAATGTTAAAAGAAATATTGAACCTCTAGACCAAAATAGTAATTTAATGTGTTACATATTTGTGCATGAAGGTACATAGCCTAGTGGTTAGGGTGTTGAATTTATGATCATAGTGTGGTAGGTTCAATTCCTGGACAGGGTACTGCATTGTGTTCTTGAGCAAAACAGTTCATTTCACATTGCTCCAGTATACTCAGTTGAAAATGAGTACCAATGGTGCACTTGGAAGTCTTCTACCCTCAGTCGCTTAACGGTGGGGAAACTAGGATAAGCAGTGATCTGATGAACCTTCTGACTTGAGACAGACTTAACATACCTGATGAGCCTTCCAACTTGAGACACTTAACATACCTGATGAACCTTCTGACTTGAGACAGACTTAACATATCTGATGAGCCTTCCAACTTGAGACAGACTTAACATACCTGATGAGTCTTCCAACTTGAGACAGACTTAACATACCTGATGAGTCTTCCAACTTGAGACAGACTTAACATACCTGATGAGTCTTCCAACTTGAGACAGACTTAACATACTTGATGAGCCTTCCAACTTGAGACAGACTTAACATACCTGATGAGCCTTCTGACTTGAGATAGACTTAACCCTTTAGTGTTCAAACAGCCCGAAAACACCCACACTAAAAAATCATTCTAAAAATAAACAAACCACCATCAAAATCTCGTCCATTCGAGATTACTGTGAGATTAGGCCATTACTGCGAAAATTAACACTTAATATAGTGGAACAACTTAAAACAACACGTTATTTTAACTTTGAAAATGCAACAATTTTTTTTTCCGTATCAACATGGCTTATGAAAGTAGCGATACCAACTTTGAAGGTTTTACACACGACGACATTCAGAATAAACAAGAAACAAACGATAATATTAGTGATTTATCTTCAAATGAATCTGATGTTTATATTTCTGAAACTTCGTCCGACGATGATTGTTTTGAAAGTGAAAACTAAGGAGACTTCAGGACGCCATTGAAAATATTACAGCAACGTGGTTGAAAAATGCCACACTAATGTATGTTCCCGATTTTATTCAAAATACTGGTCCACAACACACATTAGCTCCCGATGCTAAAGCACTGGATTATTTCTTTTTGTTTTTACCACAAACTTTCTTCGAAGTTGTGACAGAAGAGATTAATCGATATGCCCAACAACAGATTTCAAATCAAGGAAAACCCGATCTGTTTGGCGACTGACATGCTGCGGAAATGCAAGCATTTTTTACCGTAAATATTATGTTCGGTATAAAAGAATTTCCAAGACTGTGGAATTGCTGGAGCACTGATATAAGGTTTAGTGATTCTTATATATCAAGTATTATGCCGAAAACAACGTATTTAAAATTAAACCAGTATTTGCACCTGGTTGATACTTCAAATGCCCCTATTAATTAATTTCACCTGCCCATAAAAGTCAAATTTGACCCAAAAAATCAGGTAAAATTATATAATTGTAAATTATTGATATTTAAACATCTACTGACAAAATTTCAAGCCTGCACATAGAAAATTAAGAAAATTACAAACAAATAAAATTGATAACCCTCTTGAGTATGATTAACTCGAAATAATTATTTCTACTTTTGGCACAAGGCCAGTAATTACACAGTACATTACTGGTACTTTATTTTATCGACCCCGTAAGGATGAAAGGCAAAGTTAACCTCGGCGGGATTTGAACTCAGATCGTAAAGGGACGTAACTATGCTGGAAAGCATGTCCGACCCTCTACTGATACTACCAATCCACCGCCTTGATTAACTCAAAATAATGCGAACAGATAAGCATGACATTTGAAAATTAATGCGAATGCTAAAGGGTTAACATATCTGATGAGCCTTCTGACTTGAGACAGACTTAACATACCTGATGAGCCTTCTGACTTGAGACAGACTTAACATACCTGATGAGCCTTCTGGCTTGAGACAGACTTAACATATCTGATGAACCTTCCGACTTGAGACAGACTTAACATATCTGATGAACCTTCCGACTTGAGACAGACTTAACATACCTGATGAGCCTGCTGACTTGAGACAGACTTAACATACCTGATGAGCCTTCTGACTTGAGACAGACTTAACATACCTGATGAGCCTTCCGACTTGAGACACTTAACATACCTGATGAGCCTTCTGACTTGAGACAGACTTAACATACCTGATGAGCCTGCTGACTTGAGACAGACTTAACATACCTGATGAGCCTGCTGACTTGAGACAGACTTAACATACCTGATGAGCCTGATGAGCCTGCTGACTTGAGACAGACTTAATATACCTGATGAGCCTTCTGACTTGAGACAGACTTAACATACCTGATGAGCCTTCTGACTTGAGACAGACTTAACATACCTGATGAGCCTTCTGACTTGAGACAGACTTAACATACCTGATGAGCCTGCTGACTTGAGACAGACTTAACATACCTGATGAGCCTTCCGACTTGAGACAGACTTAACATACCTGATGAGCCTTCCGACTTGAGACAGACTTAACATACCTGATGAGCCTTCCGACTTGAGACAGACTTAACATACCTGATGAGCCTGCTGACTTGAGACAGACTTAACATACCTGATGAGCCTGCTGACTTGAGACAGACTTAACATACCTGATGAGCCTTCTGACTTGAGACAGACTTAACATACCTGATGAGCCTGCTGACTTGAGACAGACTTAACATACCTGATGAGCCTTCCGACTTGAGACAGACTTAATATACCTGATGAGCCTTCTGACTTGAGACAGACTTAATATACCTGATGAGCCTTCTGACTTGAGACAGACTTAATATACCTGATGAGCCTTCTGACTTGAGACAGACTTAACATACCTGATGAGCCTTCTGACTTGAGACAGACTTAACATACCTGATGAGCCTTCTGACTTGAGACAGACTTAACATACCTGATGAGCCTGCTGACTTGAGACAGACTTAACATACCTGATGAGCCTGCTGACTTGAGACAGACTTAACATACCTGATGAGCCTTCTGACTTGAGACAGACTTAACATACCTGATGAGCCTTCTGACTTGAGACAGACTTAACATACCTGATGAGCCTTCTGACTTGAGACAGACTTAACATACCTGATGAGCCTTCCGACTTGAGACAGACTTAACATACGTGATGAGCCTTCTGACTTGAGACAGACTTAACATACCTGATGAGCCTGCTGACTTGAGACAGACTTAACATACCTGATGAGCCTGCTGACTTGAGACAGACTTAACATACCTGATGAGCCTTCCGACTTGAGACAGACTTAACATACCTGATGAGCCTTCCGACTTGAGACAGACTTAACATACCTGATGAGCCTGCTGACTTGAGACAGACTTAACATACCTGATGAGCCTGCTGACTTGAGACAGACTTAACATACCTGATGAGCCTGCTGACTTGAGACAGACTTAACATACCTGATGAGCCTGCTGACTTGAGACAGACTTAACATACCTGATGAGCCTGCTGACTTGAGACAGACTTAACATACCTGATGAGCCTGCTGACTTGAGACAGACTTAACATACCTGATGAGCCTTCTGACTTGAGACAGACTTAACATACCTGATGAGCCTGCTGACTTGAGACAGACTTAACATACCTGATGAGCCTGCTGACTTGAGACAGACTTAACATACCTGATGAGCCTTCCGACTTGAGACAGACTTAACATACCTGATGAGCCTGCTGACTTGAGACAGACTTAACATACCTGATGAGCCTGCTGACTTGAGACAGACTTAACATACCTGATGAGCCTGCTGACTTGAGACAGACTTAACATACCTGATGAGCCTGCTGACTTGAGACAGACTTAACATACCTGATGAGCCTGCTGACTTGAGACAGACTTAACATACCTGATGAGCCTTCCGACTTGAGACAGACTTAACATACCTGATGAGCCTGCTGACTTGAGACAGACTTAACATACCTGATGAGCCTGCTGACTTGAGACAGACTTAACATACTTGATGAGCCTGCTGACTTGAGACAGACTTAACATGCCTGATGAGCCTTCCGACTTGAGACAGACTTAACATGCCTGATGAGCCTTCCGACTTGAGACAGACTTAACATACCTGATGAGCCTTCCGACTTGAGACAGACTTAACATACCTGATGAGCCTTCCGACTTGAGACAGACTTAACATACCTGATGAGCCTTCCGACTTGAGACAGACTTAACATACCTGATGAGCCTTCTGACTTGAGACAGACTTAACATACCTGATGAGCCTTCTGACTTGAGACAGACTTAACATACCTGATGAGCCTTCTGACTTGAGACAGACTTAACATACCTGATGAGCCTGCTGACTTGAGACAGACTTAACATACCTGATGAGCCTTCCGACTTGAGACAGACTTAACATACCTGATGAGCCTGCTGACTTGAGACAGACTTAACATACCTGATGAGCCTGCTGACTTGAGACAGACTTAACATACCTGATGAGCCTTCCGACTTGAGACAGACTTAACATACCTGATGAGCCTTCCGACTTGAGACAGACTTAACATACCTGATGAGCCTGCTGACTTGAGACAGACTTAACATACCTGATGAGCCTTCCAACTTGAGACAGACTTAACATACCTGATGAGCCTGCTGACTTGAGACAGACTTAACATACCTGATGAGCCTTCCGACTTGAGACAGACTTAACATACCTGATGAGCCTGCTGACTTGAGACAGACTTAACATACCTGATGAGCCTTCCGACTTGAGACAGACTTAACATACCTGATGAGCCTGCTGACTTGAGACAGACTTAACATACCTGATGAGCCTGCTGACTTGAGACAGACTTAACATACCTGATGAGCCTGCTGACTTGAGACAGACTTAACATACCTGATGAGCCTGCTGACTTCAGACAGACTTAACATACCTGATGAGCCTGCTGACTTCAGACAGACTTAACATACCTGATGAGCCTGCTGACTTGAGACAGACTTAACATACCTGATGAGCCTGCTGACTTGAGACAGACTTAACATACCTGATGAGCCTGCTGACTTGAGACAGACTTAACATACCTGATGAGCCTGCTGACTTGAGACAGACTTAACATACCTGATGAGCCTGCTGACTTGAGACAGACTTAACATACCTGATGAGCCTTCCGACTTGAGACAGACTTAACATACCTGATGAGCCTGCTGACTTGAGACAGACTTAACATACCTGATGAGCCTGCTGACTTGAGACAGACTTAACATACCTGATGAGCCTGCTGACTTGAGACAGACTTAACATACCTGATGAGCCTGCTGACTTGAGACAGACTTAACATACCTGATGAGCCTGCTGACTTGAGACAGACTTAACATACCTGATGAGCCTTCCGACTTGAGACAGACTTAACATACCTGATGAGCCTGCTGACTTGAGACAGACTTAACATACCTGATGAGCCTGCTGACTTGAGACAGACTTAACATACCTGATGAGCCTTCTGACTTGAGACAGACTTAACATACCTGATGAGCCTTCTGACTTGAGACAGACTTAACATACCTGATGAGCCTGCTGACTTGAGACAGACTTAACATACCTGATGAGCCTTCCGACTTGAGACAGACTTAACATACCTGATGAGCCTGCTGACTTGGGACAGACTTAACATACCTGATGAGCCTGCTGACTTGAGACAGACTTAACATACCTGATGAGCCTGCTGACTTGAGACAGACTTAACATACCTGATGAGCCTGCTGACTTGAGACAGACTTAACATACCTGATGAGCCTGCTGACTTGAGACAGACTTAACATACCTGATGAGCCTGCCGACTTAAGACACTTAACATACCTGATGAGCCTTCCGACTTGAGACAGACTTAACATACCTGATGAGCCTTCTGACTTGAGACAGACTTAACATACCTGATGAGCCTGCTGACTTGAGACAGACTTAACATACCTGATGAGCCTGCTGACTTGAGACAGACTTAACATACCTGATGAGCCTTCCGACTTGAGACAGACTTAACATACCTGATGAGCCTGCTGACTTGAGACAGACTTAACATACTTGATGAGCCTGCTGACTTGAGACAGACTTAACATGCCTGATGAGCCTGCTGACTTGAGACAGACTTAACATGCCTGATGAGCCTTCCGACTTGAGACAGACTTAACATGCCTGATGAGCCTTCCGACTTGAGACAGACTTAACATACCTGATGAGCCTTCCGACTTGAGACAGACTTAACATACCTGATGAGCCTTCCGACTTGAGACAGACTTAACATACCTGATGAGCCTTCTGACTTGAGACAGACTTAACATACCTGATGAGCCTTCTGACTTGAGACAGACTTAACATACCTGATGAGCCTTCCGACTTGAGACAGACTTAACATACCTGATGAGCCTGCTGACTTGAGACAGACTTAACATACCTGATGAGCCTTCCGACTTGAGACAGACTTAACATACCTGATGAGCCTGCTGACTTGAGACAGACTTAACATACCTGATGAGCCTGCTGACTTGAGACAGACTTAACATACCTGATGAGCCTTCTGACTTGAGACAGACTTAACATACCTGATGAGCCTTCTGACTTGAGACAGACTTAACATACCTGATGAGCCTTCTGACTTGAGACAGACTTAACATACCTGATGAGCCTTCCGACTTGAGACAGACTTAACATATGTGTATTTGTAAAATAAAGATATATTTCTCTTAGCACAGATACTCCCCTCCCATTTTGGTTTATATACAGTAGTTATTCACTCCTGGTTCTTGAAAGGTTTCCCACCATTGCTCTACATGGTGGCTGAACCTGCTAAAAATACCAACCAAAAATCTTTGAAATTGCACCCTTCTGTCTTAAAAAAAGATATTGTCCTAAAGATAAATCTTATTAGAAAGGGGCTTAGTATATCAGTCCAAGGTCTGGAAAGGTTCATAAATATTTGAGGTCACTGTCCGTATCTCAGCTATTTTGAATTTTGAGAGGAGCCTCTCTCCTCTGGGCCTGAACTCAGTGTTGTTCCACCTTGCAAAACTCCCCTTGAAGGCCTTTCCGAAAGACTCTATGACCGATGTGAGGGGCTGGTGGTTACTTTGATCATAGGTTTGTTTAATCAAGGCTGGGGTTAAACCACCATATCAGTCAACCCTACAAAGTGTGCTGTTCTTCTCTTCCTTCTCATCTGAGTAAATAATTGTGACATGAAGGTGTATGTATGTGCTGTTAAGTACAACTGCCTATCTCTGCTTACATACAAAAATACATGTATCAACCAAAGTTATGTTGACTGTGGAGAATTTTAATTAAAACAAGACAATTTGATGATGGAAGCTAACCTTTTATCAACCGAGGAATGTTTTTTATTCTTTGGTGAAAATTAGAAATGTTGATTGATTGATTAATATTGCAGTTTTTAGTTTAACCCTTCAACATTTAAACCAACCAGAACTCACCTCTTTCTGTTCAAACCAATTGTAAGTGGCCATTCATACCAATGTTAAGGTATTGTTCTCAAAATAAATATCAAAATCTCAGATTTAATATTATGTGAGCTAAAGCCTTTACCAAGAAAATACAATAGTAAATATAGAGTAATGTAAAGAAAGTTTTCTACTAGGAACTTTGTAAAACAAACAGCAATTTAAACCCTTATTCAGTTGTTTTGTTTGTTTTTTTGTGTTGTTTATTAATTTTTGTCTATTTTCAGACCTTTTCTATTAAAATTCATTTACTAATCAGTTTAAATTCCTTTCTTTTTTTTAAGGATGGTAGAGTGTTGTTTTGGGATACAAGAAAATCTCGTCCAGCCTGTATTGTTGGTAAGTAAAACTTTCAAAGAATTTAAGCCATTTGTGACCAATCACCTGAAATCACCCCTGGTTCTATGATACAAGACAATTTATAATGTCTCTATTCATCTAAAAACCTTCCATCATAAATTTTATCTAACAACTTTAACTTATGCTTAAAACACCAGCTAAATAATTTTACTAAATCCCACTAAATACTTGATTATTTTCAACAAAAAAATTTGAAAAACTTGGGCAAAGTTGACTTCGGTGAGATTTGAACAATGTTCTAATGACTCTACCAAATTTATTATTTGGAGGAGCCAGGGGACAATTTACAGTTCACACCTATGTAAGTTTAGTTGGATTTTAATGAGAGGAGCCCAGACCTATCATAAGAAGCAACATGAAATAAAGCATTTGCTCATGGACACAATGTGCCACCCAGTCCTGGCATTGAACCCACAACTAAATGATTGTGAATCTAACACCCTAACCATGTCTTCACCTATTATTATTATTTATTTGTTATAATTTTTTTTTTTACTTTGATTTCTTATCTTATCACATTACGTCTCCAATATTGTATTTCACTCTTCAGTTTCTTACCAAACTTAATTAAATATGTCCTTATCACTTTCTAAAAATAGATTCTGGTAAACATGGCATTTTATTGTGAGTTTCTCAAGATAAATTCTTCTAGAATCTATCAACATAGTTGTTTTGTTTTATTTATTACAATTTCACATTCTCTAATAAGTAACATTAATATACAGACACACACACGGATTATTGTTACTTATCAGAGAAGATGAAATGTATGTATATATGTTTGTCTGTCTGAAAGTATTGTGCATATTTTTAGTTTGGATAAATTCCAGTTCTGTAAAATTGTGTGTGTGTGTGCAGACACAGCTGTGTGGTTAAGGAGTTCATTTAGTGTTCTAAGCATAATAGCTAGTACAGAGCCTAAGGGTTGGATACATGGGGGGAGGAGAAGTTGAGGCCTGAAAGCAAGCTCCAAGGAGTAGAAGCCATTGTAGTAGTGGTAGATGAGACAGGTGAGTGGAACATTATACTCCATTGTATGTTGTTGTGGTCCTAAAGAGAAAGGTCATGGGATGTGGCTCTTAGTCACCTGCACTATGTTGTTGTGGTCTAAAGAGAATGGCCACGGGGTGTGGCTCTTAGTCACCTGCACTATGTTGTTGTGGTCCTAAAGAGAAAGGCCACGGGATGTGGTTCTTATGTTGGGGATATAGAAACTTTTAAAATAAAACATTAACAATAATTTTAAAAAACTAAACAAAAGGTAAAGTATTTTCTACATTTAAAAAACACACAAAAACTATTAACTTTATTTTATATTATTTCTTGGTGTCAACATTTTGTAGTCTGGTGCTGACTGACAGATGTGAATTGATGTCACAGTATCTTCTGTCATCCTAGATCTGGAGCTGACAGATGTGAATTGATGTCACAGTATCTTCTGTCATCCTACATCTGGTACTGACAGATGTGAATTGATGTCACAGTATCTTGTCATCCTACATCTGGAGCTGACAGATATGAATTGATGTCACAGTATCTTCTGTCATCCTACATCTGGTACTGACAGATGTGAATTGATGTCACAGTATCTTCTGTCATCCTACATCTGGTACTGACAGATATGAATTGATGTCACAGTATCTTCTGTCATCCTACATCTGGTACTGACAGATGTGAATTGATGTCACAGTATCTTCTGTCATCCTACATCTGGAGCTGACAGATGTGAATTGATGTCACAGTATCTTCTGTCATCCTAGATCTGGAGCTGACAGATGTGAATTGATGTCACAGTATCTTCTGTCATCCTACATCTGGAGCTGACAGATGTGAATTGATGTCACAGTATCTTGTCATCCTACATCTGGAGTTGACAGATGTGAATTGATGTCACAGTATCTTGTCATCCTACATCTGGTACTGACAGATGTGAATTGATGTCACAGTATCTTGTCATCCTACATCTGGTACTGACAGATATGAATTGATGTCACAGTATCTTGTCATCCTACATCTGGTACTGACAGATATGAATTGATGTCACAGTATCTTCTGTCATCCTACATCTGGTACTGACAGATGTGAATTGAGGTCACAGTATCTTGTCGTCCTACATCTGGTACTGACAGATGTGAATTAATGTCACAGTATCTTGTCATCCTACATCTGGTACTGACAGATATGAATTGATGTCACAGTATCTTCTGTCATCCTACATCTGGTACTGACAGATGTGAATTGAGGTCACAGTATCTTGTCGTCCTACATCTGGTACTGACAGATGTGAATTGATGTCACAGTATCTTGTCATCCTACATCTGGTACTGACAGATATGAATTAATGTCACAGTATCTTGTCATCCTACATCTGGTACTGACAGATATGAATTGATGTCACAGTATCTTGTCATCCTACATCTGGTACTGACAGATATGAATTGATGTCACAGTATCTTGTCATCCTACATCTGGTACTGACAGATGTGAATTGAGGTCACAGTATCTTCTGTCATCCTACATCTGGAGCTGACAGATATGAATTGATGTCACAGTATCTTCTGTCATCCTACATCTGGAGCTGACAGATGTGAATTGATGTCACAGTATCTTCTGTCATCCTACATCTGGAGCTGACAGATGTGAATTGATGTCACAGTATCTTGTCATCCTACATCTGGAGTTGACAGATGTGAATTGATGTCACAGTATCTTGTCATCCTACATCTGGTACTGACAGATGTGAATTGATGTCACAGTATCTTGTCATCCTACATCTGGTACTGACAGATATGAATTGATGTCACAGTATCTTGTCATCCTACATCTGGTACTGACAGATATGAATTGATGTCACAGTATCTTCTGTCATCCTACATCTGGTACTGACAGATGTGAATTGAGGTCACAGTATCTTGTCGTCCTACATCTGGTACTGACAGATGTGAATTGATGTCACAGTATCTTGTCATCCTACATCTGGTACTGACAGATATGAATTAATGTCACAGTATCTTGTCATCCTACATCTGGTACTGACAGATATGAATTGATGTCACAGTATCTTGTCATCCTACATCTGGTACTGACAGATATGAATTGATGTCACAGTATCTTGTCATCCTACATCTGGTACTGACAGATGTGAATTGAGGTCACAGTATCTTCTGTCATCCTACATCTGGAGCTGACAGATATGAATTGATGTCACAGTATCTTCTGTCATCCTACATCTGGAGCTGACAGATGTGAATTGATGTCACAGTATCTTCTGTCATCCTACATCTGGAGCTGACAGATGTGAATTGATGTCACAGTATCTTGTCATCCTACATCTGGAGTTGACAGATGTGAATTGATGTCACAGTATCTTGTCATCCTACATCTGGTACTGACAGATGTGAATTGATGTCACAGTATCTTGTCATCCTACATCTGGTACTGACAGATATGAATTGATGTCACAGTATCTTGTCATCCTACATCTGGTACTGACAGATATGAATTGATGTCACAGTATCTTCTGTCATCCTACATCTGGTACTGACAGATGTGAATTGAGGTCACAGTATCTTGTCGTCCTACATCTGGTACTGACAGATGTGAATTAATGTCACAGTATCTTGTCATCCTACATCTGGTACTGACAGATATGAATTGATGTCACAGTATCTTCTGTCATCCTACATCTGGTACTGACAGATGTGAATTGAGGTCACAGTATCTTGTCGTCCTACATCTGGTACTGACAGATGTGAATTGATGTCACAGTATCTTGTCATCCTACATCTGGTACTGACAGATATGAATTAATGTCACAGTATCTTGTCATCCTACATCTGGTACTGACAGATATGAATTGATGTCACAGTATCTTGTCATCCTACATCTGGTACTGACAGATATGAATTGATGTCACAGTATCTTGTCATCCTACATCTGGTACTGACAGATGTGAATTGAGGTCACAGTATCTTCTGTCATCCTACATCTGGAGCTGACAGATATGAATTGATGTCACAGTATCTTCTGTCATCCTACATCTGGAGCTGACAGATGTGAATTAATGTCACAGTATCTTGTCATCCTACATCTGGTACTGACAGATATGAATTGATGTCACAGTATCTTGTCATCCTACATCTGGTACTGACAGATGTGAATTGAGGTCACAGTATCTTCTGTCATCCTACATCTGGAGCTGACAGATATGAATTGATGTCACAGTATCTTCTGTCATCCTACATCTGGAGCTGACAGATGTGAATTAATGTCACAGTATCTTGTCATCCTACATCTGGTACTGACAGATATGAATTGATGTCACAGTATCTTGTCATCCTACATCTGGTACTGACAGATGTGAATTGAGGTCACAGTATCTTCTGTCATCCTACATCTGGAGCTGACAGATATGAATTGATGTCACAGTATCTTCTGTCATCCTACATCTGGAGCTGACAGATGTGAATTAATGTCACAGTATCTTGTCATCCTACATCTGGTACTGACAGATATGAATTGATGTCACAGTATCTTGTCATCCTACATCTGGTACTGACAGATGTGAATTGAGGTCACAGTATCTTCTGTCATCCTACATCTGGAGCTGACAGATATGAATTGATGTCACAGTATCTTCTGTCATCCTACATCTGGAGCTGACAGATGTGAATTAATGTCACAGTATCTTGTCATCCTACATCTGGTACTGACAGATATGAATTGAGGTCACAGTATCTTCTGTCATCCTAGATCTGGAGCTGACAGATGTGAATTGATGTCACAGTATCTTCTGTCATCCTACATCTGGAGCTGACAGATATGAATTGATGTCACAGTATCTTCTGTCATCCTACATCTGGAGCTGACAGATGTGAATTAATGTCACAGTATCTTGTCATCCTACATCTGGTACTGACAGATATGAATTGATGTCACAGTATCTTGTCATCCTACATCTGGTACTGACAGATGTGAATTGAGGTCACAGTATCTTCTGTCATCCTACATCTGGAGCTGACAGATATGAATTGATGTCACAGTATCTTCTGTCATCCTACATCTGGAGCTGACAGATGTGAATTAATGTCACAGTATCTTGTCATCCTACATCTGGTACTGACAGATATGAATTGATGTCACAGTATCTTGTCATCCTACATCTGGTACTGACAGATGTGAATTGAGGTCACAGTATCTTCTGTCATCCTACATCTGGAGCTGACAGATATGAATTGATGTCACAGTATCTTCTGTCATCCTACATCTGGAGCTGACAGATGTGAATTGAGGTCACAGTATCTTCTGTCATCCTACATCTGGAGCTGACAGATATGAATTGATGTCACAGTATCTTCTGTCATCCTACATCTGGAGCTGACAGATGTGAATTAATGTCACAGTATCTTGTCATCCTACATCTGGAGTTGACAGATGTGAATTGATGTCACAGTATCTTGTCATCCTACATCTGGAGTTGACAGATGTGAATTGATGTCACAGTATCTTGTCATCCTACATCTGGTACTGACAGATGTGAATTGATGTCACAGTATCTTGTCATCCTACATCTGGTACTGACAGATGTGAATTAATGTCACAGTATCTTGTCATCCTACATCTGGAGCTGACAGATGTGAATTAATGTCACAGTATCTTGTCATCCTACATCTGGTACTGACAGATATGAATTGATGTCACAGTATCTTGTCATCCTACATCTGGAGCTGACAGATGTGAATTGATGTCACAGTATCTTGTCATCCTACATCTGGTACTGACAGATATGAATTGAGGTCACAGTATCTTCTGTCATCCTACATCTGGAGCTGACAGATATGAATTGATGTCACAGTATCTTCTGTCATCCTACATCTGGAGCTGACAGATGTGAATTAATGTCACAGTATCTTGTCATCCTACATCTGGAGCTGACAGATGTGAATTGATGTCACAGTATCTTCTGTCATCCTACATCTGGTACTGACAGATATGAATTGATGTCACAGTATCTTCTGTCATCCTACATCTGGTACTGACAGATATGAATTGATGTCACAGTATCTTCTGTCATCCTACATCTGGTACTGACAGATATGAATTGATGTCACAGTATCTTGTCATCCTACATCTGGTACTGACAGATGTGAATTGATGTCACAGTATCTTCTGTCATCCTACATCTGGAGCTGACAGATGTGAATTGATGTCACAGTATCTTCTGTTGTCTTAACATCTGGTACTGACAGATGTGGGTTGATGTCAGTATCTTCTGTCTTACATCTGGTACTGACAGATGTGGGTTGATGTCAGTATCTTCTGTTTTACATCTGGTACTGACAGATGTGGGTTGATGTCAGTATCTTCTGTCTTACATCTGGTACTGACAGATGTGGGTTGATGTCAGTATCTTCTGTCTTACATCTGGTACTGACAGATGTGGGTTGATGTCGGTATCTTCTGTCTTACATCTGGTACTGACAGATGTGGGTTGATGTCAGTATCTTCTGTCTTACATTTGGTACTGACAGATGTGGGTTGATGTCAGTATCTTCTGTCTTACATCTGGTACTGACAGATGTGGGTTGATGTCAGTATCTTCTGTCTTACATCTGGTACTGACAGATGTGGGTTGATGTCAGTATCTTCTGTCTTACATCTGGTACTGACAGATGTGGGTTGATGACAGTATCTTCTGCCTTACACCTGGTGCTGACAGATGTGGGTTGATGTCAGTATCTTCTGTCTTACATCTGGTGCTGACAGATGTAGGTTGTCGGATGTTTAAGAGGAGTGATAAAAGGACGTGAATATTGTATATTCTAACTACATACAAGCAATTGTAATGGCAGTGAAAGTTAGAGTAGCAGAGTTTTAAGCACTTTCATACCAAACTTCCTAAAAGGTTAATGACCTTACATGGTGTCCTACAATCATATAAAACACAGTACCAACTGACCATTCTAATATTTCTGTCATTCCTCAGCTAAAGTCTCACAACTTCACAAACAACAATATAGAACAATATATTTAACTTGTTTATAGTTATCTAAAAACCTTCATCTGAGTTTTAAGTAAGAACCTTTATTAAGTTATGTTCCAAACAAGAAAGTTATATTACTTGAAAATTTAGAAATTATAAATAGAAATATGGTATCTAAAGGGTTAGTGTTCTATTTATGTAAATACCTTTAAGTTATGTTCCACCTGCTTAATGAAGATATTATTACTAAATCCCTCTGTTTGGGGGGGGGGTCTAAATTATTTAAAAATCATAAGTGTTTTCATTAGAAATATGGTAATGAAAAGGTTAGTGGGAGTGGTGTGGACTGGAGTGTAGTGTGAGGGGGTGTGGTCTGGAGTGAAGTGTGAGGGGTGTGGTCTGGAGTGAAGTGTGAGGGGTGTGGTCTGGAGTGAAGTGTGAGGGGTGTGGTCTGGAGTGAAGTGTGGGGGTGTGTGGTCTGGAATGAAGTACTCGTGTTTAGTTTCTTTTGTGAAGTTACTAAAATCAAAATAATCTTGTTTCCTTTTCTTCCTACTCTTCAGATATTTTCTGACCATATTTCACTAGTGTTTGTGTGTATGGGGTCTGTAAGAGAGCATGGCTTTAACACCGGTACACTGGTTGGGGAGGGCAGGGTAGAAAACCAAAATGCCCCTCTATAAAACTTATCAACTAACATGGAATTTTGAGAGAAGCCACCCCTTCAGCACTAATGCCTGAAAGCATCTATCTTGAAAAATTACTGTGTTGATACACGGATGGCTGGTTAGAATGTTTGCTTCAAAATCATAAATTTCTGGGTCCCATCCCACTCTGTGGCATTTGGAGGAAATTTTT
The DNA here is from genome assembly GCA_964016885.1 of Eledone cirrhosa. Lineage (NCBI taxonomy): Eukaryota > Metazoa > Mollusca > Cephalopoda > Octopoda > Eledonidae > Eledone > Eledone cirrhosa. The sequence goes on from OZ024750.1 coordinate 52,318,991, forward strand.
ATCATAGTCTTTGCATCAACCCAGGCCTTGTGAGGGAAATTTGGTTGGCTGAAACTGGAAGCCCATCAGATGATTTTAGGGAGATTCGGCTGCTGTTTTTAGCTGGTACTTGTATTCATAACAGTCGACCTCCTCTCTATCTTCATAAGGTATCTTCGCGCTTGAGCCAAGGAGACAGCAGAAGGTTAGATGGCATCATGATCTTCCTATTCTGTGGTGGTAAGCCCCGCATCTATTACATTCTGCAACAGACTCGGGTTTCATTGCTCAATAAGCTGAAGGTTTCATTGTTGTTGCAGTACCGGCCGATTTCCAGGGTTTGTCATTGAGCCTGTAATAGTGAAAACCTCTGGTGTTCTGGGGTCCCCCAACTACCTCCCAACTCATTACTATCTGGGTGGTATTGGCCACCTGCTGGAGTGAGCCCCCACATGTGAGAATGACTATTTAAATATCTCTCCCTCACTATGCTCCAGGGTAGTGCTTTTTCTATTTTATCCACTGGGATCATGAGGCAGCATATGTGAGAGGGTGTTTTCTCATACTGTCTTGGTTTGTATCATTGGTGTAACGATAGTATGGGTTGTTGCTATCTATAACATCTGTTCACACACCAATGAAATATTGTAGGTATCTGTTGACAGCTGATTGGCAGTATGAGAAGAGTGTCGGACAACATGCTCTGCAGCATAGTTACAGCCTTTTACGTTCCGAGTTCAAATCCTGCCAGAGTTAGCTTTGATTTAAACCAGCCAGAATTCCATCACCTCTTTCAGTTGTAACTGGCCACTCATACTGGTGTTAAGGTATTATTCTCAAAATAAATATCAAAATCTCATAGATTCAATATTATGTGAAATAAAATGTTTACTCTATATTTACTATTGAATTTTCATGGTAATGTAAATACCAAAGGATTACGTCCAAATCCTACCTAGAGTAGTTTTGCCTTTTATCCTTACAAGGTGTATAAGATAAAGTACTGATTTAATCAACTTTTCCCTTCCCTTCAAATTGTTGGCCTTGTGCCAAAAGTAGAAACAATTATTATTACCAGTTGAGAAGTACCAGTCTTTAATGACTTTACCATATCTCACATGTCAGACAAACCATTTAACCCTTCTGGTATCTAACATGAAATCACCCCAGGATCTATCATACAAAACTGTTTATTTGAATGTGTTTATATTTATCTAAAAACTCTTCCATCATAATTCTATGTAAGAACCTTTATTAAATGATATTCCAAACACGTGTAATAAATATTTAAAACTAAATCTCTTGATTACTTTCGAAATGATTTGAAAATCATAGACAGTGTCTTTCATTAGAAATACGGTAACAAATGGGTTGACCTTTTTGTTACCATATTTTGAATGAAAAACTCTATTTCCATTTATGAAGGATTTAGTAACTTAACATGATCCTTGTATAAAATTGTCGGAATATTTTAATTTGAATAGAAACTCTTTAAAATGTTTTGTTTGACTAGAGTTGAGTTTTGGCTGAGTTGAAGGATTGTTGTGGTGCAGTGAAACCATAGACGGTCTTAATATGGTAACAAAAGGGTTCAACCTTACTATTGGGCTGGAGTTGGCCACTCACAGGAGTGAGCCCCACGACTTGGATTGGCTATTCCCTTACCATCTCCCTGGGTAATACTTTCTCTATTTTGTCTGTTGGGATCATGAGGCAGCATATACCTGAGGTTTTACACGTGGAACGTTCTCCCATATTGTCCAGACATATATCATTGTGTATATATATATATATATATGGACGTTAAACGATGATGATGATGATAGAGATATATATATATAAAACGAAAAATCATTGATGCATTTTAACTCAATTTATTGTGTGTTACAATTGTTTCGCCGGCGGAGAGCTCGAGACGCGATCATTGTGTGGATCTGTCTGATTCTGGACCCGCAGGTTCGACGGACACGTCGTGAAAGAATTTGCTCCGAAATCAGTAGACGTGTCCGTTGAACCTGCGGGTCCAGAATCAGACAGATCCACACAGTGATCGCGTCTCGAGCTGTCCACCGGCGAAACAATTGTAACAAACAATAAATTGAGTTCAGATGCATCACTGATTTTTCGTTTTATATTATATCATACTCTACTGTGTAAGAGCATAGAGTGCTCAACCGGCATACCGCCTATGGAAGCATCTTAGCTACCATCAGACACATATCTATATATATATATATATATATATATATATATATATATATATATACACACACATATATACTTACATAATTACATGTGTCCTTCTTGTCTGACCAACCATATAAAAGATGGTACCAAGTGACAATTCTAATATTTCTGATTCCTCAGCCAAAATCTAACAGACATTTTTCATATCTTCCCTCACTCTTCCTTCTCTCCTCTTCTTTCTCTTTTCACCTTCCTCCTCTCCTTATTTTAAAGACTGGTTGGGACAAAACATCCTAAAAAGCAGACATCTTGTCTGCTTACAACAGAGTAGGCTGGCTAAAGGTACCTGAGGATCAAGAGGACCCCATTACCTAACCCCCCCCCCCCCCCCCCCCCATTACATAATTGTTTAACCCTGTAATCTCTGCTTGTATAGTGTGAGACAACTGATTTGTCTCCCCTTATACCACTACCTCCTCCTTCTCCCCTCATACCACCACCACCTCCCCTTCATAGTTGAGGTGGTGACAGACAGTTGGTGTTGTGCTGATTCTCAGAAATTCCTGCTCTCTTGGAGTGGCTCTCAGTCAGTAAACAACAACAACAACAACATGTAACTTGGCAGTCTCTACAGCAATAATAGATTTATGATATCACTATTACTATCACCACGGCCACCAATGATAGATATTCTGGTCTACACCCCCCTCCTCTCTGCCACCAATGATAGATATTCTGGTCTACACCCCCCTCCCTCCCTCTGCCACCAATGGTAGATATTCTGGTCTACACCCCCTCCCTCCCTCTGCCACCAATGGTAGATATTCTGGTCTACACCTCTCTCTGCTATATGATGGTACTTGTGGTGATCACATAAGCAGATATCCTTTGGAATTGTGATACTTATTTCTCTGTCTATTTGCTTACCTGACAAACCCCCCCCCCCCCCCCTCTCTCTCTCTTAATTAAAAGTACACACTTGAGAATTTGTGATATCTCAAGATAGATTCTCCTCATGCAAGGTTTATGATGTTGCAGAGACTCTATGGTGTTGGTGGTGGGTTACAAATTACCTCGTTAACTTTTTAACCCTTTTCTTAGCATATTTCTAATGCAAGATACTGCCTATAATTTTGAAAATAATCTAGAACTGTGTTTCTCAACCAGAATTCCCCAGAACCCTAGGGTTCTGCAAGAGGTCCCTAAGGGTTCTGTGAGAAACAGTGATAAATAAGCTAATGCATTTAGATATTAATAATGGTGTATAATAATTTTTATGCAGGGATTCCCTGAGACATGAAAACTATTTCAAGGGTTTCACAAGGGTGAAAAGGTTGAGAAATGCTGATCTAAAATTTGGAGATATTTAGTAATATAACTGAGGTTCTTCTATAAAATAATGATGGAAAGCTTTTAGATAAATATAAACACTTAAAAACAGTTTTGTCTGATAGAAGCAGGGGTAGTCCCTGGGTGGTTTAGTATGAAAAGGGTTAAATAATCCATCAACTGATGAAACAGCCTGTGTCCTTTACTGATGTTTTAACCACCTCCCCATAGTAAGGAGAATTGGGAAGGTTCATAAGAGTTGTAATGAGATTTTAAGGCTTTCATGTGGAATCTATCCATTTGATGTTCTTGGAATTGCCAGATATAACAGAATGCATTTGAGAAAATTTCACTTTGATGGTAATGATTATAGTGGTGACAGCATTTGCTGTGATGATGGTGATACAATAGCAATGATAGTTATGGTGCTGCTAATGATAATGATGCAGCTGGGTCTTTTGGGGTTCTTTAAGTATTCCCCTTAGATATGTTTTTCTTCTTTATTATATGAAAGTTAAAATAATTTGTAATGTTTTCATCTCCTTAGATATTCAGTTCTCTTCTAGTTACATAACTTCCAGCAGCAGTTATAATAGGTTAGTTAACCCATTAGTTAGGGGGTTAGACAATCATATCGTAGCTTCAAGTGTGATATTCAATAAGAGTTGGCTGAAAAGTTTATAGGTCAACCAAGATACTCTCATGGAATGACCAAATGAGGTTTATTTTTCAACCGGAAAGAAACAAATGCTGTTATTAAGATCAGTTGAAATTAATGCATGCAAGATTTCATAGCTGTAGCATCACTCCTTCATAGTCGGCCTATGAACTTTTTAATTAACCCTTGTATGTATTTTGAACAAGATCCTTTATTTCATGTTACCTTTCATGAGAGGACTGAGGCCTCTATCATTAAAACACCAAAAAACCTCCTATGAGATACATCCTCATAGGAGACCAGAGGTGTGAGCTGCCTTGTTTTTTTTCTTTTTAAGAGCAGATGTAACCCAAACTGCACACTTCATATTCTTCTGTTTCTCAGTTGTATTGTCAGTGTAATTTGAGACAACTGACGTCACTATTTACTATTCTGTTCTTGCTAGATGACCTAGTTTCATAACATGCAGAGACCATTTTTTGACATTTAAATTTAAAAACAAAAAAGCAGCTTTAGTAGAGTAGATGTGGTTAACCCTTTCATGACGATATTTCGAGGGAGATACACTGTCTATGGTTTTGAAAATATCTTAGAGTATAGTAATCAGTAGTAAAATAACTTTGTCATTTTGTCATATTTAGAACATAGTTTAACAAAGTGTTCTGGAATATTTTTTATTAAACCCTTTAGCATTTACATTACTCTATATTTACTATTTTCACGGTAAACACTTGATTTCACATAATTATCTCACATATCGAATCTGAGATTTTGATATAACTTATTTTGAAAACAGTACCTTAACACAAGTATGAGCAGCTAGTTACGGCCAGTTTGAAAAGAAAGAGGTGAGAGAATTCTGGCTGGATATGGCCGGTTTAAATGCTAAAGGGTTTAAATATAAACATTTTAACGATTTCATGTGGTTTCATACCAAAAGGGTTAGCAGGCCACATGTTTTGAGATAATATTTTCCAGCTAGATGCTCTTCATGAGGCTGACCCTTTTAGTTGCTTCTTATGACATGTGGCCATATGGTTTACTTATTCTAAAAGTCTGCATAAATAAATCTGTGTCCACTTCACATTGATACTACTTGGACAATCTAACATTTGTTATGTCCCACAGTGATTTAACATACATCAATACCTTACTTGAAGACAGCTATGGGTTGGTGCCGAGAAGGTCATCACAGCCTTAGAATACTACCTCTGAAGAAGAAAAAAAGATCTTTTCATCCAACCATGCTAACATGTGAAGGCATAAAAGAAATATTGGTCTCTATAAACATGAAGTACATGTATATTTTTTAACAACACTGTGTGACTTTTTTGTAAAAAATAAATGTGTGTTAAACACTGAGACATGTGTCTAAAATATTGTCTCCCACTTATAGGATATGTGAGTTTGAAGCCAGTCTAGTAAGTTCAGTAAGTGTGGCCATTCCTGTAAAGTCACCAATGAGAAGCAGATGATGAAATCTAACCATTGATAGCTGTTCCAGATGGCTGTCTTGTGTTTTCACATGATTTCAACTTTCTTCTTTCTTTTGTTTGAAAGTTCTATAGCAGTTCCCTTATTCTCTTAAGTGTAGTGTAGTTTAGGTTTACAGCTGTATGTATGTGTAAAAGACAGGAGAAAAACTATTGGCTCAAGAACAGATTGTTAGATTAAGAAAGGAAGTGTGTGTGTGTAAAATAGTTATATCACCAGCCTTTTTATTATTATTTTTTTAGAATGTTTGTCTGTTTTTATTGTCTTTGCCGTTGGTTCTTGTATTGTAGTTTTGCTGTGTGTATGTCTATTATATAGATAGATAGATATGTAAAATCCCATCCATTTGCCGCCACAATTGGGATTTTACATATCTCTATACCCACTCTGCATCTCATGCATTGAGTATTCCCATGATTAGTGGTCTCCTGGGTCTCAGCACCACAGTCTCTCTTTCTTTTTCTCTCTCTCTCTTTTTCTCTCTCTGTCTCTCTCTCTCTCTCTCTCTCTGTGTACACACACACTCACAAACTCCACCAGCCGGCCTCAGCCCCTTTGTCTCCTAGCTTCACCAGCATTTTAACCATGAACATGAAACTTAGAATAGAATAGAAACTCTTTTGCCTCCCTCTTTATATAATATATATATATACACACCTCTCTCTCTCTCATTTGTTTTATGTGCCTTGTAAGCTGATACCACTATTGACTCAACTGTTGGGCACACTACTTACATCCCTTTATACACACATATATTCTCTTTACTAGTCTTCCTACCAAAATTCTTTCTCTCTTAGGCAGGCATAGGTTACATAACTTCCAAGGTTTGGCTGCTTTCAACAATATATATATATATATATATATATATATATATATATATATAATCTATCTATCTGTCTGTCTTGCCTTCAGCTGCTCAGCTCTTTGGTAATTCATAAACAAGAATCTAAGTTTTGAAAGACTAAAAATGTAAAAGTCGAGATAAATGAAAAAGAAAACTGTATCTCTATCTCTGGTAGATGTTTATTGTATAGTTTATTTATCTAACCTGATTGTAGCCTTAATGTTGTTTAAATAGCTTTCTCAATTCAAATAGAATTATATATCTTTTAGATTGAAAGTCAGGATTGTATTCACAGTACTTTAAAGCCAGTCTTCGCTAATATTTTTTTTATTTCGTTAGGAGAAAAAAATGAAGTAATTGAATGTGTCATATATTTTAGTCATGTTTATTTTCATGACTTTCAGTTGGGTTTTTTATTATTAAAAATATGACTGGGCATTGAAAACACTGGAAATTGAGCTTACATCTTTATGTATGTGAAGCTGCATGGCTGGCCTGGTGGTTAGGGTGTTAAGCTCACAATCATAAGGTCATTGGTTCGAATCCCGTTGGGCATCCCGTTGTTTTTTTAGGAAGACACATTTCAGTTCATGTTGCTTTTTCATAGAATTGGGGTCCCTATCATTAGAATATCAAAGAAACCTCATAAGATATAACCTCATAGGAGGTTAGCTAAACTTGCATAGGTGTGAGTTGTAGAGTCAACTACACGTGACTATGGCCCTTATCATTAAAACAGCCAAGAAACTTCCTAAGGAGGCCAACTAAACCTACATGGGTGTAAACTATACATTTTTTCTTTTTTATCTCTTCTGACGATTTCTAAACAATTTGAGATGGCTGAGGGCAGTGTGCACAGTCATTCATGACGATCTGAACATGTGCAAAATTTGTTCCCAGGGTGCTCAATAAAGATCAAAGGCAGAGGTGTGTTGATGACAGCAGAGAGATGGTCAAGTGGGTCACTTCAAATCCAAGAGTCCTCGAGTCTCTGGTAACCTGTGACGATGACTGGGTCTGCTGTTATGATCTAGAGACCAAGAGACAGTGCCCAGTGGAAACATTCTGACTCCCCAACACCCAAGAAGGCCAAATAAAGCAGGTCCACTTGGAACCTCAAGATGTTTTCATTCTTCGACTGCAAGGGCATCATCTACATCCACTGGGTCCTCCACGGCCCAAATATTACTATGTAGAGGTTTTGAGGCAGTTCAGAAAGAAATGTTGCAAAAGACAAGAACTCTTCAAGTCTGGTCAGTGGCACCTGCTCCAGAACAATGACCCTGCCACAAATCCATCCTGGTACCAACTACATGGCCGATATGGGGATCAAAACTGTCCCTCATCCTCCCTACAATCCAGACTTAGGGTCTCCATTGTACAGAGTGCTCAATTATTTGATATACTATGGTAAACTCCACAGTTCCGAAGTTTTGTCCAAAGAATGGAGTATTTTAAATTCTTATGACTGGTTTAGTTCTAGTTCTTATCCTCGATTTATTTGGCGTATGGGTGTTTGAATTATAATTAATAGAGTTTCTCTTATATATGTTATTATTTTTATTAGGAATAATACTTGGATTGTTATTATCTACATATTCTTAGTGGTTAGAGCATTGGCCTTGCAATCGAAAGGTTGTGAGTTCAATTCTCAGACCGGGTGATGTTGTTTCCTTGAGCAAGACACTTTATTTCACATTGCTCCAGTTCACTCAGCTGTAGAAATGAGATGATAGGGACTGGGGTCCCTATCATTCCACTGCAAAGTGGTCGTGGAGGTGTCACGGCAAAAAAAAAAAGCACCCAGCACTCACTGTAAATGAGGTTGGTGTTAGGAAGGGCATCCAGCTGTAGAAATCAAGCCAGAATCAGTTCCCGTCCCACCCTTGCAAGCAGGGAAAAGCGGATGTAAAATGAAATGATGATATTCTATGTTATTCGTATATCCTGCTCTTTTTAACGCGTTGTTGTAGTATTCAGCGTTTTGATCGAATATATGTTTATTGGCTGATATTTTATTAATTCGTTTTTGCACACTATTTACTATAGCTTTTTTTACAGATTTAGGGTGATTGGAATGGTTACTAACATAGTTTAAGTTTTCATTGGGCTTATGAAAAGGGTAATAGAAGCTAGTGTTTAAGTTAAAGGTAACGTCTAGGAAATTAACTATTTTGGTACCATTTTCTACTTCTAATTTAAGGTTGTACATTTTAAAGAATTCTATTATACTTTTCTTTACTACATTTAGTTCTATATTGTTGTTTGACCACCGTAAATAAAACGTCGCCCCTATATAAACCATCGGTAGCCACCGGGAATCTGTAGATATACATATACATACACATATACACACACATATATATATATACACATACATACATCAAAAGAGTTAGCAGTATGTCAACAGTCAGCAGGTCAGCCACTGATAGAGTAATGAGTAATGTGGTGATGGTGGGGAGCAAGTGTAGACGTTATTGTTATTGTGGTGGCGGGGGCCAGTGAGATGTACAAGTTCATAGTTCACTTGTCTCTTTTCCTCTCTCTTCAAAATTTTGAATTTATGACCTTTTGCAATGACGGACAAGTAAGCGTAAAATGTAAATTCTAAATAGAGATTGCTCTGGAAGAATATATGGAATATTTCTGTAGCTTTCACAGCTTTTCTCAGAACGTTTCCCGGCTTCCAATGAGTGAGAATTATTGTTGTATTTTGGTCTTTCAGAATACGAAAATTAATAAAAGCTTACCCCCACGAAAAACCGTGTGTTGTCCTACCTATGAGCACCCTATATATATATATATATATATATATATATATACATACAGCTTTCGTCGACTTGAAGAAGGCCTTCGACAGAGTCCCCCGTTCCATTATCTGGTGGGCTCTTAGAAAACTAGGTGTTGATGAATGGCTTGTGAGAGCTATACAAGCCATGTATAAAGAAACAGTCAGCAAGGCTAGAATTAACAACGAATATAGTGAAGAGTTTAGTGTAAAAGTTGGTGTTCATCAGGGATCTGTTCTTAGCCCCCTACTATTTATTATTGCCCTCCAGGCTATAACAGTGGAGTTCAAATTAACCTGGCTAAGACTAAAGTTCTAGTTTGTAAGAAAGAAAATAAGGCGGCGATCCCCTCCGGCAAGTGGCCATGCGCAGAGTGTAGGAAAGGCGTAGGTAGAAACTCCATTTTGTGTCCGAAATGCAAAGTTTGGGTGCATAAAAGATGTAGTGGGATCACAGGTAAGCTAACTAAGAACATAGATTTTACATGTGGCCGGTGTTCTGGCGCAATAAGTAGCAGCAAGTGCCCACAAAATACTAGCTCTTTCAGCTGCGCAGAGGGTTCTATAGAAATAGTGGACAGCTTCCGTTACCTGGGTGACAAAATCAGCAGTGGGGGAGGGTGCTCTGAAAGTACAGTAGCTAGAGTCAGAACTGGGTGGAAAAAGTTCAGAGAGCTTATACCACTATTAGCCGCTAAAGGGTTCTCCCTAAAAATGAAAGGCAGGTTGTACGATGCCTGCATACGAACAGCAATGTTGCATGGCAGTGAGACCTGGACATTGTGTGCAGAAGATATACGCAGACTAGAGAGAAACGAAGCTTGCATGCTCCACTGGATGTGTAATAGTAATATACGTGAACGACAAAGCATAAACGAACTAAGGAAAAAATTAGAAATAAGAGGGATCAGATGTTGTCTACTCGAGAGAAGGCTACGTTGGTATGGTCACGTGATGCGCATGAAGGACGATAGCTGTATAACAATGTGCAGGGCAATAAAGATAGACGGTAGCCACGGAATAGGCAGACCCAGAAAAACCTGGGACGAGCTGATAAACTCCGACCTCACACACTTACACCTCACCAAGACAATGTCACTGGACCGAGACCTTTGGCGGTACTCAGTAATAGAGAAGACCCGCCTTACCTAAATACAAAGTAAAACCTACTACAGTCAGTAGGCATCTCTAACAAAATACACCCCCGTCCCACCACCCCCACCCCATCCACACCGCCCCCTTCTATGTAAAGTTATGTTGGTGCCACACCATCCAGGCCGAAACAAATGAGATCGTGTAGGTGTCACGACAAAAAAACACACAGTCCACGCTGTAATGTGGCCGTGTAGGCAACACGGTAAAAACCTCCCAGACCCACACTGTAAATGTGGTTGGTGTTAGGAAGGGCATCCAGCTGTAGAAAACCCGCCAGACAGTCCTATGCGAGCAAGACAATCACTCTTGCCTCAAGTGGGAAAACCCCTGTCCAAACCCATGCAAGCGTGGAACACGGACGTTAAACGTTGATGATGATACAGGGTGTGGACGATATTTGTTCACAATTTTCAACTGCTAATTTTATGCAAATTCTTTTTACTTCCGTTGTCACTCTTGTCTTCATAAAAACAGTGACTATATTTCCATTATTTATTTTCAGAATAATTGATTATGAATAATTTTGAACCTCCAAATTTGTGGAAGAAACACGGAGTTCTTTTTGGAAACCGCGCCGGGAGGACAAATAAGGAAATTTCAGACTTTCTCAGCGTCAGCAGGAGAATGGTGGAAAAGGTCAGAAAGGAATTGGAAGATTCAGGATTCGACTACGAAGCAACATCAGAGAGGAAAACACATGATCGGAGATCTAACGCCTTCAGAACGCCCGAGTTCGTCGCTGAAGTTTAGGATATCATCAACAATGAACCTAGCAAGTTGATGCGTGCCATTGCAAGGGAGAAAGGCGTGGATGAAAAGCTCATTAGGCTGGTGGTACATGAAGACATTCGCTGCGTTTCATACAAGATGAGGAAAGGACAATTTCTGTCAAAGGCGATGCAAGAAAAGCGACTGAAGCACGCAAAGAAGCTGATCAACAAGTTGAAACATCCACTGGAGCCAGACATGCTGTGGTTTTTCTCCGACGAGAAAAACTTCTGCCAACACTAGATCAACTCCCAGAACAACAGGTGGCTCGCTGTCTCATCCAAAGACGTGCCCAGAGTCATGCAGACAAAGTTTTCAGTGACAACATTGGTCTTGGGTGTCATCAGCAGTCAAGGTGACGTATGCCACCTCACTTCTTCCCTGATGGCCTCAAGCTGAACACCGATAGCTACATCTGCGTTCTGAGCGAGGTAGTAAAGCCCTGGATCGACCAGGTAGCTGCAGGTAGGCTGTACGTGTGGCAGACTCAGCGCCCTGCCATACCAGCCGAAAGACTCAAGCCTGGCTGTCAGAATTTCGTCGACCACACTTCACCTGGCGTCTGGCCTCCCAGCTCTCCTGGCTGCAACCCCCCTCGACTTCTTTGTGTGGGTCGCAGTGAAACTCGACACCAACAGATCTAGCTGCAATACGAAAGACGATCTAAGGCCAGGATCACAAGTGCCTTTAGGGGCCTAAGTCGGGGGATAGTGACGAAGGCCTGTAGCCAGTTCCGAGGCCGTCATCAAAGCCAATGGCGGGTTTATCGAGTGAGATCGAAAGAACAAGTCATGAAGACAAACTGACCCAAGTTTGATAAATATATCTTAAAAAATAAAACTACTGTGCTATTTTTTCCTAGACAGTAATCTTGCGAACAAATATCGTCCGCACCCTGTATATATATATATATATATATATATATATATATATATATATATATATATATATATTGTGTTTTATGGGTTTGCAGCAAAAGTATGTTGGCTTCATAAGTCTACTCAACACTGACCTAGGGCTAAACAAACTAAATCATTCTATTCTATTCTCTGCTATGTTTATAAACCCAGTTTTGCTGCAAATGCCTCACTTTGTTTAAATATCTACAATTGTAAATAAACATTGCATTGTATTTCTTGTGTTTCAGATAAATACCCACTAACTCTAAACCCTACATCATGTGCATGGCAACCAGGGGAGAAACATAAAGTTGCAGTAGGAGATGAGGAAGGTCGTATCATTGTTAAGGATGTTCGTAAACTACAAGACATGCCAGTTTCTTCATATAAACCTCATCACCGACCAGTACACAGATTGCAGTTTTCACCTCAAAAGTAGGTATCAGCCGTCTTTCTATATTTCTGTAACTCTTAACATCCTGTAATGATTTAACAGAAAATATAAAAAAATGACTTTATCAATTTAACTGTTTATAGTATCCTTGCTTGTGGACAGGTTGTTACAAAAGTCTTCCTGGTGTGGTACAGGACATGAGCAGTTAAATTACTACCTTAATGTTATTAGATTACTATTTTGAACAATATATCAAGGATTAGCTGAGAGAAAAAACTGGGCATAAGAGGAATCAGATGTATGCAAGAGAGTTGGTGCTGGTATAGACATGTAACTCCATATGAATGAAGAGATAAGATTTCCTATTAGAGGGAAGTCATGGAAAAAGAAAACACAAAGAGGGGAGGAGGTGAAGGCTTACTTAAAGGAACATCACACAACAGAACAAGGCACTTGTAGAAAATACTGTACTAAAGAGAACTTGTCTAACCCAAGCAACAGACATAAAAATGTGGTGATAATGGCTGTCATCCAGATGAAACTAAGCAATATGTTAGGTGAGAAATTTAACATGCAGGTCATTAAGATTCTGGTAGCCTAAGTAACTTGACAAGATTACATAAACAAGTCTTTGTTGAACCAACATTAGTCAACAAGCAACATTGACTCTGCAAAATCTAGGTCTCAGCTTAAATAGCTAGGACATACCTGACTCTTAATCTCCTTCATAGTATCTTCTACAGCCAGCTATACTATAGCTAGGATATATAGTACATATGTCTGGTTCTCATCTCCTTCATAGTATCTTCTACAGCCAGCTATACTATAGCTAGGATATATAGTACATATGTCTGGTTCTCATCTCCTTCATAGTATCTTCTATAGCCAGCTATACTATAGCTAGGATATATAGTATATATGTCTGGTTCTCATCTCCTTCATAGTATCTTCTACAGCCAGCTATACTATAGCTAGGATATATAGTATATATGTCTGGTTCTCATCTCCTTCATAGTATCTTCTACAGCCAGCTATACTATAGCTAGGATATATAGTACATATGTCTGGTTCTCATCTCCTTCGTAGTACCTTCTACAGCCAGCTATACTATAGCTAGGATATATAGTACATATGTCTGGTTCTCATCTCCTTCATAGTATCTTCTACAGCCAGCTATACTATAGCTAGGATATATAGTACATATGTCTGGTTCTCATCTCCTTCATAGTATCTTCTACAGCCAGCTATACTATAGCTAGGATATATAGTACATATGTCTGGTTCTCATCTCCTTCATAGTATCTTCTACAGCCAGCTATACTATAGCTAGGATATATAGTACATATGTCTGGTTCTCATCTCCTTCATAGTATCTTCTACAGCCAGCTATACTATAGCTAGGATATATAGTACATATGTCTGGTTCTCATCTCCTTCATAGTATCTTCTACAGCCAGCTATACTATAGCTAGGATATATAGTATATATGTCTGGTTCTCATCTCCTTCATAGTATCTTCTACAGCCAGCTATACTATAGCTAGGATATATAGTACATATGTCTGGTTCTCATCTCCTTCGTAGTACCTTCTACAGCCAGCTATACTATAGCTAGGATATATAGTACATATGTCTGGTTCTCATCTCCTTCGTAGTACCTTCTACAGCCAGCTATACTATAGCTAGGATATATAGTACATATGTCTGGTTCTCATCTCCTTCATAGTATCTTCTACAGCCAGCTATACTATAGCTAGGATATATAGTACATATGTCTGGTTCTCATCTCCTTCATAGTATCTTCTACAGCCAGCTATACTATAGCTAGGATATATAGTACATATGTCTGGTTCTCATCTCCTTCATAGTATCTTCTACAGCCAGCTATACTATAGCTAGGATATATAGTACATATGTCTGGTTCTCATCTCCTTCATAGTACCTTCTACAGCCAGCTATACTATAGCTAGGATATATAGTACATATGTCTGGCTTGAGAACCAAATCTCTTCAAAGACGAGTTTGAAGAGGAGCCAGAAGAACTGTTCAAGAGTGGAAGATCTTGCTACCCATTAGTGGGGTGACATTGAAGATACTTGAGACCACAATCATTTAAAGTTACATCCTTTATGTAGGTTTAGCTGGCCTCCTACAAGGTTGCATCTTATATGAGCTTTCTCAAGTGTTTTAATTATTGGTCCTGTCATTAAAATAACATGAAATGAAGTGTCTTAAGAACGCAATGTGATGCCCAGTGTTGGAATCGAACCCACAATCTTACAATTGTGGATTCAATCTAACCACTAAGCTACATACCTACCCTACCACCAGATGTGGGAAAAGATATATTCCTACAGAGGTACATCTGGCTCCTTCACTGAAACATGTCCATCTCTAGCAAGAGTTGTACATTAGTGATTGGAATGTAGTTATCAAAGATACACCAATGAAGGTATTTATTATTTCCTGGCCAACTATAAACAAGTAGTGTGTCTTTGATATTATACATGGTTATTACAAGTGGCTTCCACTGTATAAGGTACAAGTGTGTGTGTGTGCACTATAAAATGTGGCCAGTATACTCTGTAAAGTGGTTGCTGTTAGAGTATCCAGCTTATGGAATGTGAAAAATGAAGTCTTTCCGACCTGCCTAGGGTTGGACAGTGACAACACATCCAATGCATGCCAACATGGAAAGGAGGAGGAGGATGCTGTGTATGGGTGAGGGTGTGTGTACATATATGGTTATATAAGCTTCATTTTTCTAACTGCAACATCTTTTTTCTTTTCCAGCTCTAACGTAATAGCATCTATATCGGAAGATTGCAGTCTTGTTGTTGGTTATGTTGCTGAAAATTCCATTTGTCAAATGTAAGTGTGTGTGTGTGTGTGTGTGTGTGTGTGTGTGTACACATAAAGAAAAGCAGCAATCCAGGTTAGGGATAGCCTGGAGATCTGTTCCAATTGAAGATAATCCTTTTCAATGAGGATTTGTATATTATTATTGTCATGAGATTATATTATCTGTAGCTGTGATACTTTACATTGTCAGTATGGTGTAAATCTGGTTTTTCTATGTTTGTCAACTATACAGCAACATCTACCTACCCTAACCTCTCGCACTATATCTCTATTATTATTTAGAAAATTAAAATGCCATTAATCCCTGTCCCCTAGTTTACCACAGATATTTTTTAGGGGGCAGAGAGAGAAAGGTGACTTGTCCATAACTGTGGTTGATAAATTGGTGTTGGGTATTTGAACTGTGGTGTAGTGGTGTAGGCATGGTCACTGGTTAAAAACTTTGCCTTGCTGTTACAAGGTCCTAGGTCCCGTCTAACAGTACACCAACACCACCTACCCATTTACCAAACCTCCGAAATCTGTATCAATAATCCCTGCCGCCAGATTATCAGGTCTTTTAAGGAACAGAGAAATAGCTGTTTCTAGCAGGGAAAGTGGACAATAAATGATGATGAACTAAACTTATTTGAATTCATTCTCTATAATACCGTCCTGGTTGCAGGGATGGCTGTTTAATTAGTTTGTGTTGTAATCGTTGTCCAAGGTTCAGTCCTACTTCATAGCACCTGAGGTATTTCTTACCACAGTATCGGATCAACTCAAGCTTTACGAGTGAAATTAGGTTGACTGAAACTGTGGGAACTCATCAAATAGGTTTTGTGCTCACAATGACAGACTGAACCTGTCAGGTGTTTTAACCACCTGGACTATGGGTTTCTTAACAGAAACCACTATGTTGCATGTAGTGAGACCAGGTCTCCAATTGAAGTGTAAATGATTCAATATCATGATGTACTGCTCTCAGTACTCCACGTTGGCGCAGTGGTTAAGGTGATGGATGCAAAAGGTCATGGGTTCAGTTCCTTGATCAAGTGGCATGTCCTTCAGCAGGATTCTTCATTTAACATTGCTCCAGTTCATTTAGCTGAAAGAAAGAGTTTTTGGGAGAGCCAACCCCTGCAAAAGACTGGCATCCAGTCTTTTCATAACAGGACTAAGGTTCATCATTAAAACACATGAGAAATCCTGGAGGGACTAGCACCAAACTTTAGCATTGAGAGCTGGGCCAACCCCCGAACAGGACATTGCAGTGCGGTGCCAAAGGTCCCATCTTTCACATCTAGAATAAGGAGCAGATATTGCAATAGCCTGGGGTTCAAACAACAAGCTGCCAAGAAATTTGAAAGATGTGCATGGTGTGGATGTTTTCAAGAAACATCTCGATACCTTGCTGTCCAGAATCCCAGATGAGCCCACAGCACGGTACGAAGGTAACCCAAGGGCAGTGCCCGAGCATGGCCTCAGCCGGATGGCTGGAACAGGTAAAAGAGGTGTGACCTGTAGCAACCCCTTAAGTCTTCATTATTATTCCGATCAGTTTTGGAGACTTTGCAAAATATAAGTACTGCCTTTGTTGGTATGTGATGAAATTGACCTTTCAACAGTGGCTGGTCCAGTTGTGTGGTCAATGCCTGCTTGGGAAATTAATGTGCAAGTGGTTAAACATTCTACAGACACATGTACCTTGATGTAATTCTCAGGGAGATTCAGCACGATACCATGTGTGACAAGTCCATGTGACAGGCTTCCAAGCAGTTTCTGTCTACCCAGGTTCACTCACAAGGTAGACCTTATGGTAAATGACACTTGACCAAAGTGCTACTGAGTAAGATAGAACATGAGACCTAATGATTGCACAGCAAACTTGTGATAAAGATGTCTAAAACTCCTGTAGATAGCAGTTTCATCTAAATAACCCAAAACAGATTAAAAGTAATTGGTGGAAATGTTCTTCCATACTCTTGCTAGTTGTAATTTATTTCTAGTTTAAAGTTTGTTGGGAGTAATAATAAACAAATACGTTGTTTCATAACAAAAGTCTTTACTGTCTGGTCTGAATTACTTTATATTTATTTATATATATATATAATCATCATCATTGCCATTTTTACATCCACTTTTCCATGCTAGCATGGGTTGGACGGGTCCCTCTCAGCACGGCATCTTTCCACATGTTGCAATCTTTTGTCATCTCCTCCGTGAGTTTCAGTGATTGGAGGTCAGCTCTCACAACCTCTGCTCAAGTTTTTCTTGGTCTACCTCTACCGCGACTTCCTTCCATTGGCACTTCTTCACCCAATGATTATTGTCCATGTGTATCATATGTCCAAACCAACGCAGTCTGCACTCTACCTTGAATTACTCTTAAACCCAGCTTCTTTAACTCATCCAAGCTCTACCTTTCTCTCACACTTACATTACACATCCAATGGAGCATGGTTGTTTCATTTCTATCCAGTCTATGCACGTCCTCCACAGTTACTGCCCATGTTTCACTACCATGCAACATTGCACTTCAGACACAAGCGTCATACAGTCGTCCTTTTGTATGTAGGGAGAAACCATTTGTGCTCTCAGAACACCCCCCTTCATTGCTAATTACATAGCAGAAGCTATCAACCACTTCTATGGGTCTTTCCCCTGACTGGAATAGGTTTAACCCTTTAGCATTCACATTAATTTGTCAAATGTCATGTTTATCTGTTCACATTATTTTCAGTTAATCATACTCAAGAGGTTTATCAATTTTATTTGTTTGTAATTTTCCTAATTTTCTTAATTTTCTATGTGCAGGCTTGAAATTTTGTCAGATGTTTAAATATCAATAATATACAATTATATAATTTTACCTGATTTTTTTTGGTTAAATTTGACTTTTATGGGCAGGTGAAATTAATTAATAGGGGCATTTGAAGTATCAACCAGGTGCAAATACTGGTTTAATTTTAAATACATGGTTTTCGGCATAATACTTGATATATAAGAATCACTAAACCTTATATCAGTGCTCCAGCAATTCCACAGTCTTGGAAATTGTTTTATACCGAACATAATATTTACGGTAAAAAATGTTTGCATTTCCACAGCATCTGTCGGTCGCCAAACAGATCGGGTTTTCCTTGATTTGAAATCTGTTGTTGGGCATATCGATTAATCTCTTCTGCCACAACTTCGAAGAAAGTTTGTGGTAAAAACAAAAAGAAATAATCCAGTGCTTTAGCATCGGGAGCTAATGTGTGTTGTGGAGTAGTATTTTGAATAAAATCAGGAACATATATTGGTGTGGTATTTTTCAATGGCGTCCTGGAGACCTCCTTCGTTTTCACTTTCAAAACAACAATCATCGTCGGATGAAATTTCAGAAATGTAATCTGATTCATTTGAAGATAAATCACTAATATTATCGTTTGTTTCTTGTTCATTCTGAATGTCGTCGTGTGTAAAACCTTCAAAGTCGGTATTGCTACTTTCACAAGCCATGTTGATACACAAAAAATCTGTTCTACTTTCAACGTTAAAAAAACAGGTGTTTTTAAGTTGTTTCACTGTCTTAAGTGTTAATTTTCGCGGTAAGGGCCTAATCTCACAGTAATCGCGAATTGACGAGATTTTGTTGATGGTTTGTTTATTTTTAGAACGATATTTTAGTGTGGGTGTTATCAGGCAGTTTGAACAAATGAAGGGGAAATAATTGTGGGCGGTTTCAATCACTGGCTTTCTTCCCCTCGGTTACCCCTGTGCACTTTCCACAAACAAATTCTTCTCCTCCTGTTAGTCTATAAGGACCAGATCATCTGCATTCCTGTGGGCAGCCAGTCTTAAACTCCTCTCTTATAGCCTGGAAGACTATAATGAATAGTAGTGGGTTAAGAACTGAACCTGTACCTTGAATTCCTCACTTTACTAACAGCTCCTCTGTACATGGCTTGCACTGCTCTCATAGTACCAGTAAAATAAGGAGGTTTAGATAACCAACCTTCCCCTAAATTGCTGGCCTTGTGCCTAAATCAGAAATCATTATTGAATATTAATTATGACTATCTTTTCGTTTCATTTCAGTTTCAAAAATACTTCACATCAAGATTTTGTGCAAGGTCTATCTTGGAGTAGCGGTACAGAACTTTTTACATG
This sequence comes from Eledone cirrhosa, assembly GCA_964016885.1. Classification (NCBI taxonomy): domain Eukaryota; kingdom Metazoa; phylum Mollusca; class Cephalopoda; order Octopoda; family Eledonidae; genus Eledone; species Eledone cirrhosa. The sequence continues at coordinate 52,338,481 of OZ024750.1, forward strand.
TGGTTGGGATTCACTGGTATTGACTCATGATCTTAGTAAACTAAAGGAACTGCAACAGATTAGTACTCTGAAACTAGAAGTGAATGGAAATAATCAACTGAAAACTGAACGGTTTGAGAAGACTGAATGTTGTGAAGATAAAAAAATCTCTGTTGTAACTGCAAACGCCATTGAAGCCAATTAGATCAAAATAATTTAATGGAGTAAGAGACACATACACCACATACGGTCTAAGAGAAGATAACTACTGGAAATAGAAACGGTGTGTAACTGTTATTACAGGTACCAAACCATTTATACAGCAAGTCTGAGACTGGAGGGGATCTGGATTTGCCAGATTTCTTTCTATTTATAAAAATGTGGTTGGCGTTAGGAAGGCATCTAGTCATAGAAACCAAGCAAGACACAGTCATCTGACTTGTCTAACTCATGCTAGCATGGAAAAATGGACGTTAAACAGTGATATATATATATATATATATGTATATATTATATTGGCAAAGTTATAAGGAATATTCGCTATAAACCCGTTTGCTTACAATTACTCACTCGGTGAGATATAGTTTGAATGTATATCAAGCCAAACCTCTCTCTCTCTCAACATCAGCAAGCGTTTTAAGACCTTTTTAAAGTAGAAGCTAAACCTTGCCGGGCCCCATAATAGACTTCATACAAATGATAGGGTTCTTTTTTAGGCAATGTTTTATAGCCAGATGATCTTCCTGACACCAACCAATTTAGTCACATTTCCAAAGTGTAGGGATTCAGTGAATTTGTTCTGAACCGGATATAAACAAGAAATATATTAACAAAGCTGTATTTAACAGATATAAATGAATACACTTCTAAAGCAGAGTCTGTATTATCTTTTGAGATTCTTAAAATAGCGGCAGCATTCGAGTATGACATGTATGCCAGGGGTGGGGGCATAGCACTAACACAGCATGGTTTCCTGTATATTCCTAATGGTTTGCTACCTGTACAGACAGAACTATACTAGTTAAGCATATTAGCTGGTCTTTATCACTAACGATCTAGCCACCTCTACATGCACTAACACAGGGGGGGGAAATAACTTCTTTCTTTTATGTAAACCCGACCTAATACCAAATGAGCACGGTGAGGTGGGGCAGTTCTCATCTTTATTACTTTAATAAAGAAACTGTGATAAACATGCCTGTCTTCTTTATTTCCTCTATAAACCTGCACATTTTTTTATATTTCCATTTCATTTTCAAATACAATCTTTCGGTTATATAAAACTTGTGTGTAAAACATTTAGCTGCCTCTCCATCCTGGTTTATGTGGAAATACTCCAGATTTTTGTTTTCTTCCGATAATACAATACGGAGCTGGGAAATAAAAATCCACATATCACATTTTATTCAGTGTTTTCTTTCTTTTTTTTTTTTTCTTCTCATTGATCATTTCACGTTCTTCTGTGTTGGAATGAGTTCCACTGTCAAACCAAATCAATTCTTGATCGGAGTTGCTCACTTCTCTGGCGTTTGTTACTTAAGGGGAGATAAACAGGTCAAATAGCTTTCGTTTATCTCCCTTTAATCAATGGTCGCTATTTTCTCGAGTATTCACTTTTAGTTTGAAAAGAAAAAAAGTAATGATAATTGAGGGCGTTGAGACAAAACAATTATATCCAAGAAAATATAAATTTAGCTGGAGTTTTTTCTTAGATAATGTGATTTGGGTGGGGTTTGAATTTCATCCAGTACTTGACTGATACTTTATTTCATCATACCTAAGAGAATGAAAGCGAAAGCAGATCTTGGTTGGATTTGAACAGAGAATGTAAAGAGCTGTATAATATTTTGGTCGACATTCAATAATAAAAAGATAAAAATTTGAGATTGTCTAAAGAGGTAGGCTAAGAAGCTGTAGTTTCCTGGTCTGGATATCCTGTGTTGTGACAAGAGTACAAAATAGTAAGTGAATGTAATTCTCATTCACTCGGTTAAACCATTATTGTTTAGTTTATTCAATATACTATAGGGGTGGACCTGTAACTACTGTTGAAGTTGTAAGGGTGCTGTCATGGCATACATGTCCTGGCCACTTTAAACCTGATGGAACCCATCTCTAGGTCTAAACACAGCAGATTTCTCCCAATGAAGGAGAGAGTGAGAGAAGAAAGAATCAACTCCAATCTTGAAGTGGTTTTTTTTTTTTTTTTTTTTTTTTCACCTCGAAAAGATGAAAGGCATGGTTTAATGAGCAGAAGGATGCTGTGCTGGGAAAAACCTGTCCAACATATGCAAGCCTGGAAAAACAGATTTCAAATGATGATGATGAAAGCACTCTCTTATGTTCTGATGGTTCAATCAGTTTGCTACCATGCAATCATTTACTATTAAAAACTAAAATACTTGAGCATTCTCTAAAATACCCACAGCTATTGCACATCTCTTGAAGAGGGTTTGCAGTGGACAAACCCACAATGTCACGATGTTGTCATTAAACTTGTGCAGCTTATACAAGATTTCAGAGTAAACTTAGTTATCATTTACATCTATATTCTCTGATAGTTCAGTGTTGGCTATGTAGTTAGTGAAGGTAGGCCATGACTCAGGATCTCCAAGACTGGTGGGAGGGAATGGGGACGGTATCCTCAAGCTGAATACTTGCAACAGAGTGAACTCTTTCTAAAGGTACCCAAGGGCTAAGTGACAGGTTATATCATCATCATCATCATCACCGTTTTACGTCAATTTTTCCACGCTATGTACTACCTAAATAGGCCACAGTGTGATTTAAACTCAGAATACACACCAAATACCATAAAGCTGAAGAGTATAACAACCAAGGTAAGAACACTAGTGTGAATACATCAGTACACTGTAAAATGGTGCTGGTGCCATAAATGAACCCAGTACAGTGTAAAGTGGTAGTACCATGATAAAATGGAGCTAGTACACTCTGTAAGGTGTTGGTATTATTAGTAAGGGCATCCAGCCATAGAAACCATGCCAAATATAGAACTGAGGTAGTTCCAACTTATCTGGTCTTGGACTGTGATAATATGTCACTGTTGAAAGTTGTCATAAAATTAATTGTTGGTTATGATTCAGACAAAATTTGTGATTGTTTATTTTAAAATTAAATTCTGTATCTGCATAGTCTCTATGACAACTGGGAGAGGTCTGTTATTACAATATATAAATTTGTAGATTCAGAGACAAAATTCCCACCTGCTACTCCACCATTTCACACTTGCTGGACAGGTATGTAGAGTGACTTTCTTTTTTTTTCTACTTTTGAGGTGGTGAATTGACAGCGCCACCTAGGGAGTCAAATAGAATATTTAGTGGTATTCATTCTAGCTCTCTTAAGTTCAAAGTCAACTTTGCTTTTCATCCTTTTCAGGGTCGATAAAGTACCAGTCAAATCCAATCCAGGACCTTCTCACTCCTGTTGGAAGAACCCCTCCCTGGTTGACCTTCATCACTTTGTTTGGTTTTGGTCATGTCTTCAGGGGTGTAGCTGTACTCACCACACTTGGCCAACTGCAGGTTGGTGAGGCTATTTAACCTATAACTGGGGTCGTTAACTCTGAAGAGTTCATTTGCCCTTTTAATAGCTTTTGTTTTTTATATGGACCAGTCTGGTGAGAGAGCCACTTTAGTCAGCACTCCAACATGAAGCAGGTTGTAATGGGTTACATGATACCAGTTGCCTGACCTGATGAAATTCTAGGATCAATTTAATTAAATTTCTTCAAACTGCTGACCTTATGCCTAAAGAAGGAATCCATATTGTCTTCATCTGACAACTGGCTTCGGTCATGTCTTCAGAAGCTGGATCATTGCAATGTACAGTGACATCTGCTCAATGGTCAAAGTTAATGGCCACCTTTCGCAACCATTTCAGATCTCCCGATCGGTCCGTCAAGGGTGCCCTCTCTCCTCCCTTCTGTATGTATTGATACTCGAGCCTTTACTGCAGAAGCTGGAGATGTTGCAGGGCATCCCACTTGAACCATAATGCGGATTGGTTGTGTCGGCTTATGAGGACATCACCGTGATGATGTTGGCCACCTCGGAAATTGAGGTGGTCAACAACTTATTGGAGGAATATGAAAAGTTGACAGGAGCAAAACTAATCCTGGAAAAGTCAGTGGGCTTGCAGCTCGGCACCTGGAGAGGCAAGTCCATGCCATCCAACAGCGCTGGACGGACGGACTGGTAAAGTTGCTCAGGGTTTGGTTCAGACCAGATCTCCAGGTGGATTAGAAATGGGACGAGATGACAATCAGGGTAGCTACTCTCGCCCAGAAATGGGCCAAGAGGAAGCTGTCCCTGAAAGGTCAGGTGGAGATAACTGTTATCGCGTGTGGTACCGATCCAGCTATCGACCATATCCATAGAGAAGATCACCCCGCCGCCTTCTTTTGACCGAGAAAAGCAGGCAGTTTTCTTCTGTCTGATAGGTGTAGCAAAAGAGGTTGTGTGGTGGACACGACTGAAAGGTCTCAAGACAGACACTGTCCTCTTCAATGAAGCTCTTGTCAACTTTTTCAAGTTCCACTTGGAATGAAAGATAAGGGTGGAAAGAGAAATGCTGCCCCCCCCCCCCCCCCCGAACATTTTTTAAAAGGTGGGTAATTGTTGTGAGAATGGACCCACTCTGAACATGTGCCTGTAGGCTGCAAGGACGGAGGGAGAGAGGAGCGTCTTCCTAGGGTGCTCCTGTAGATGACGGTGGGTTGGGATGTAGGGGTCCTGACATCACCCCTCGGTGGTATCCCCGATCCCACTCTATTGGGGAATTTGTTTTGTTAATTTTTTTACTCTATTGCATGTAAACCCCCGCTGTCCCCGTCTTTGTATTGTCCCCTATATTTGTCCCTTGTGGCCAATAAATGAAATATTATTATTACTGAGGTGGTGGAACGTCAGACAACATGCTTTGCAGCATAGATTTATGACGTTTTACGTTATGAGTTCAAATCCCGCCGAGGTTAGCTTTGCCTTTCATCCTTACTGGGTCAATAAAATAAAGTACCAGTTATACACTGGGTCGATTTAATCGACGTACCCCTCCCCCCGAATTGCTGGCCTTGTGCCTATAAACAATTATTACTATTACTCTTAATTTTTGTATACTCCCCCCTCTCTCTCTTGCTTTAAACCTCACAGCCATGACTGTACCCTTAATTTAATTCTCAAGAAGATTCAGTATGACACAATATGTGAAAAGACTGAGCCTCTCGATGGTACAATCCAGTTGGTCTTCCATGTCACCAATTTCACTCACAAGATACAATCAATTCATTTACAGCTATGTTGTCATTATTGTTGTTTAACCCCAGGTCAGCGTCGATTCAACAAGCCTATGATCAAAAGATATGATGCCCAAAATACCCAGCAGTGGGATTGTATCTAGAACTTGTTAATTACAAAACAAACCTCTTAATAACTCAGCCACTCAAACATACGACCCGCAAACTACGATTTTTGTGACTATTTTCCTACAACTTAATATTTACAGTACAAATTGTCCCATAACCTGTAGTTATGTTGAGAAGGAAGTGTCATCCCTGAAATGTTGACAATGACAGATCATTGTTGTGACACATCAGAGCAAAGAAACTGATGTTTAATTTACTCATTTAGAATAATCATCTTGTTTTGTTTAATTTGTGGCAGCCCAGAGTGATATGGAGAGTTATGGGCGATATCCAATTTTAGCGGCCTAAATGCCGCTTACGTGCCGCTTACTTCAATGTATGAAGCTATTCCAACAAATTTACATTCCCTTTTTTTTAGCCGTTAAAAGAAATATAGATTTATTTATTGTTTTATTTTTATTTTTTTATTTGCCACGTTTTTGTTTGTTTGTTTTTTTGCGATTTATTAGCCTTTTGGGGTCACACACACCCCCGTAGAAAGTGTGCGACCTTTCTGCCAGGGAGCACAGAGAGAGGGGGGTGCTCCCTGTGGGTATGGTGTGGCGTGCGGGGGGCGGGGGCGGAGTGCTCGACCGGAAGGAGTTTTTGAGTGCTCGACCGGAAGGGGTCTTTGACCGGAAGGATGCTCGACCGGAAGGGCCAGGAGAGGGCCTCTCTCTAGTGGTGACCAGCATACGGTGAGGACGCGTTTTGGGCAGCTCCCAGTGTTAAGCAGTCGGACGCACGTGGAAGAGGAGTACCTGCAGTGGAATTTAGCGGCGCCTGTGAAAGGCGGTAAGTGAGATGGCTTTTTCTAACCACAAGCTATTTCGGCGACTAGAAAAAAAAAAAAAAAAGAAAAAGAAAACACTTGCCGCAAAACAAATCAGAAGATGGCGACAAGACTACGGATGAACGAAGCTATCAGGCCATTCACCGGGGAAGGTGATGTTGTCGCTTGGCTGCGGAAGGTTCGGCTGGTCGCAAGCTTGCAGAAGATAGAAGACGTGGCCGGTCTTATTGCATTGTACCTCGAGGGCGACGCGTTGGTACTCTTCCTTGAGTTGGACGAGCACAGCCAAAGAGATGTGCAGAAGATTGAGAGGCGTCTGATGGATGCATTCTCCGAGGGACCGTTGGCGGCTTTTGCTAAGCTGGCGAGAATCAGGTGGAATGGTGAGCGTGTCGACATTTTCGCAGCGGAAATAAGGCGGTTGGCTATGTTGGCGGGCTACCAGGCGGAATGCGAACGCACGGTGCGGTTGGCATTCATCAATGGATTTCCGGACGACATAGCGGTGAAACTGCAGCAAGTCCCGGGGTACAAGGAGATGGAAATGCGTTCACTGGTGGAACAAGCCCGGATCATAGCGGAAGATGCCAAAAAGAGTGTCGCGGCGATAGCGACTACGGAGGCTCAGGACACCTGGCAGCGAAATGGTCAAAGGGAGGCAACCTCGGCACGCGGCCGTTCGCGAGAATTTAAGGGCCGCTGTTTTAGGTGTCATGACCCGCATATGGCTAGAGACTGTAGAGAGTCGAAGCCGGATATAATTTGCTACCGGTGTAAGCGACCAGGCCACATCGCTACTAACTGCGACCAGGGAAACGGTCCAAGGGGAACTACTGCGCCGGTAGTTGCCCCTTACGAGTAGCGGCGCTGCCGGTGGTGGAAGTCTTCGTGAGGGGGAAGCCACAGCGAGCCCGCGTGGATACGGGCTGTACGACGACACTAGTGACCGCGGGGGTGGCGCAGAGGTGGGGAGGGAAGAGCAGCGTAAGGGCAGTCGACGGCAGGAAAATTGAATGCCGAGGTCGCAGCGAGATGGAAATAGCGGTACGGGGAAGGACGATAAGGCTTTCCGCCATCGTGGTAGACAGTGTGGTGGATGGGATCGGCGTGGTTATGGGCATGGACGCGATTGGCCGTCTAGGGAGCGTCACGGTGAACAATGTTGGTGTGTCGTTTGGCGCCGCTGCATCGGTATGCGCTGTGAGTGCGCGACAGGAGAACCAGAAGGCCCACGAGGAGCAATACCCCGCTTACACTGTACAGGACAAGGACTTCAAGGCCGTGTTTGATGGGCAGCGATGGGTTGTTGAGTGGTACTGGAAGGGAGAACCACCAGCACTGAAGACCAAAGTGGGCTGCTATCAACACACATTGAAGGGAAACGCTAGGGGCGAGTTCGAGCGAGAAGTAGAGAGATGGATCGAAGAGGGCATACTGCTTCCCTGGAAGGAGGAGGTGAAGTGCGGAGTATTGCCGTTGATGGCGGTGGTGCAACCCACGAAGAGCAAGGTGAGGCCGGTGCTGGACTATCGAGAGCTGAACGAGCACGTGTCATTCCACACGGGTGGCGAGGTCACGGATGTCTGTGGGGAAACCCTGCGTGAGTGGAAACGCATGACGGGGGGGGGGGGGGGGGGGTTCAGCGATCGTGGATCTAAAGTCGGCTTACTTGCAGTTGCATATAGATGAGAAGCTCTGGCAGTATCAGCTGGTCAGGTATAAGGGCCGGACATATTGCCTGACCAGGCTCGGTTTCGGGCTGAGCTCCGCACCGAAGATCATGGCGGCGGTCCTCAAGACCGCTCTGGGGAGGGCCGACAAGATAAAGAGGGCTACTAACTCCTACATTGACGACATCCTAGTGGACGAGTCGGTGGTGTCGACGGCAGAGGTCACGAGCCATTTGCGGAGGTATGGACTGACTGCGAAGCCATCAGAAGCATTGGAGGGAGGAGCCGCGCTGGGACTTAGGCTACGGCGAGATAAGACGGGCGTTTTGGTGTTCCAGAGGGGAAACGAAGTTCCAGAACTGGGCCCAAGTATGAATAGGCGGGAGCTTTTCTCGGTGTGTGGAAAGCTGGTGGGTCACTACCCGATCGCTGGGTGGCTCCGGACGGCATGCAGCTATGTCAAGAGACGAGCGGGAGGGGTGACTTGGAGTGACAGAGTGGGAGAGAGAACGGTGGCCATGATGCAGGAGATCGTGGGGAGGGTGAAGGCCGACGACCCAGTGCGGGGACGCTGGTACGTTCCCAAATCACGGAGCGGGACCGTATGGTGCGATGCCAGCAGCATAGCGCTGGGTGTCACGTTGGAGATAGGAGGTGTTGAGGTCGAGGATGCAGCCTGGCTTAGAAAGGACGACTGCAGCCACATCAATGTGGCCGAGCTGGACGCGGTGTTGAGAGGGGTGAACCTCGCCCTGCGGTGGGGGCTGCGCACCATCGAGATACGCACCGACTCGGCTACCGTACTCGGATGGGTAAGATCAGTGCTCACCAGTGAGAAGAGAGTGCGAACGAGAGGCGCGGCGGAGATGCTGATAAAGCGCCGCCTGGGAACGTTAGGAGAGCTGGCCACCGAGTTCGACCTGAAGCTGAGCGTAGTGTTCGTGCCTTCAGAGAAAAATAGGGCGGACATCTTAACTAGAGTGAAGAAAGCCTGGATGGAAGCGCCGGAGGAGGTAGAGGATGAGATAGCTGCCGTGTGTCGGCTGACCGAGTTAGACCTGAAGGGGTTGCATGACATGCACCACATGGGGGTGGATAGGAGCCTGTTCCTAGCCAGGAGAATCGACTCGGACGTTAGCAGACACAGTGTTCGGGGGGTGGTTAGAGGCTGCGTCCGATGTCAGTCCATTTATCCCGCCCCGGGTGTACACGAAACGGGAAGCCTCCCGGTGGATCGCGACTGGAAGCGATTAGCGGTGGATGTGACGCACTACCGGCAGGGAACGTACCTCTCGATGGTCGACTGTGGACCAGGACGGATGGCGATATGGAGGGAGATGAAGACTGGAACGGCCGAGGAAATCGTGCGGACGTTGAGAGAGGTGTTCTTGGAGCGGGGCCCTGTGGATGAACTGCTGATGGACAACAGCGCAGCGTTCCGCTCGGAGGCGCTGAGGGGGATGCTCGAGGGATGGAAGGTGGACCGTTTCTTCAGAGCGGCGCACAGGCCGAGCGGGAATGGAATCGTGGAGCGACACCACCGGACAATCAAGGCAATGGCGGAGCGGGGCCATATCTCACCAATGGAGGCAGTGTTCTGGTACAACATGTCCCCTCGGGTTGGACAGGTCGAGGAATCGGTGCCACACAGAGCAGTATTCAAATACGAGTGGCGGCACCCGTGCACGCCACCACAACGGCCAGTGGGGAGAGAGTGCGTTCGTGCAGGTGGGCGAAGAAGTCTGGGTTAAGCCCCCAGATGCACGGTGCACATCTCAATGGGGAAGGGGAACGGTGACGGCCGTAAATTCAAAGAACAATGTGTCCGTGGACGGGGTACCACGTCATGTCCTGGATGTAAGAAGAATCACTGTGTCGACGGACTCCGAGGAAGAGGAAACCCAAGATGAGGTGGAAACCCAGAGCCCTGCCTCAATACTATGAAGATCGCAACGAAGTCGTAGACCACCGACCTGGACGGCAGACTTTCATATGCAGAGGGACGAGGGGGAAATTGATCCTTGAGATCAGGGTATGGTGTGGCGTGCGGTGGCCGGGGGCGGGGGGGGGGGGGGGGGGGGGTGCTCGATCGGAAGGGGTTTTTGAGTGCTCGACCGGAAGGGGTCTTTGACCGGAAGGATGCTCGACCGGAAGGGCCAGGAGAGGGCCTCTCTCTAGTGGTGACCAGCATACGGTGAGGACGCGTTTTGGGCAGTTCCCGGTGTTAAGCAGTCGGACGCACGTGGAAGAGGAGTACCTGCAGTGGAATTTAGCGGCGCCTGTGAAAAGCGGTAAGTGAGATAGCTTTTTCTAACCACACTCCCTTCTTCTCTTACCTGTACAAACCATTTGTTGGCCGGCGACATATCCCCACAGTTTCCTCGTTCTGGGAATGTAAATATGTTGGAATAGCCTCATACATTGAAGTAAGCAGCAACTACAGCACGTAAGCGGCATTTAGGCCGCTAAAATTGGATATCGCCGAGTTATGAATGCGAGATATCATCGTTTATTGTTATGAGGTATAATATAAACGATAAAGGGATATTCAGCTGCTGTTTGTAGAAAGTCGGGCTTTTTTATAGTCTCATTCGTTCGTCTTTCCTATTGCAAGTCATTCGGACAAATAGAGTTGTGTCCCTTGTTTCGTGAGATGCCATGTCTCTTGTGACATGAATCTGAAATGTTCAGCTCGTCTGACAGTTAATGATAGGAAATACACCATTATCATTTTCAGGCGGTGGATTGGCAGTATCGGTAGAGAGTCGGAAGCCATGCTTTGCAGCATAGTTATGGCCCTTTACGGTCTGAGTTCAAATCCCGCCGAGGTTAACTTTGCTTTTCATCCTTACGGGGTTGATAAAATAAAGTACCAGTAATGTACTGGGGTTATTGCTGGTCTTGTGCCAAAAGTAGAAACAATTATCATTATCATTTCTTTGCTAGCAATGGTTGGATGGGACGACACTAACAAGTCATTACTTAATTAAGCCACTGACATCTCGGATGGGCAATCTCGCGTGTATTTTATTGTAACACCAACACGAAGGGGGTCACCTCTTTAACACAACTTCAACAGTCCCCTCAAGCCTTTGTTTGGCCAGTTTTCCACAGCTGGATGCCTCTCACTTTATCAGTACCTGAGAAGTTGTTGTGCCCTTGATATTTATAAATAATTATAATAACTGTTTCTACTTTAGGCATAAGGCCAGCAATTACCCAGTTCATTACTGGTACTTTATTTTATCGACGCCATAAGGATGAAAGGCAAAGTCAACCTCGGCGGGATTTGAACTCAGATCGTAAAGGGACGTGACTCTAATAACAATGAGACACAGGGAGAGTCATGGTTAATTCCACTTCACAACTTCATAGTTTTAGCAAAATGTCTATAGTTACTATAACCTCCAGTTGACTAATTGTGATATTTAGTAGACAGAAACTGTGAAAGACCATTGTGTGTGTGTGTATATATATATATGTGCGTGTGTGTGTGTAAAAATTAAACAGAAAAAACAAAGCAAATGGCACAGTACATGGAAGAAATATATTAGTTTAACACTTGAAATAGCAGCAAGAGAGTCCTAACGTTTCGGACGTTAGTCCTTTATCAGAAGATAGAGTTAGAAATATATCTATCTATCAATCTCTCTCTCTCTATATATATATATATGTATATATATATATATATTTATATAAAGTTGCAAGTTTGAAGAATTATTAGATAAAATATATACAGTCTTTCCTCTCCATAGTCCGTAGAAATCAACCACATAAATAATCATTTAAACGAGGCTATTAGTTTAAAATGTAACTATGAAGAAATAATAGACAAATGATACAAACTATCTTCCGCGAGGAACAGCCAGGTCTCTTGATAAGCTCCAAGCCTCGTGGATAAATCCAAGATTGGATATATCCGCAAAAAGGAACGAAATTGTCGATAGTCGGGACTAGAGGAATTTTGGTAAAGTTTATATGCATTTTTTCTTCCAACTTATATTTCAGACCTAACTCCGTTAAGTTGATTATTTGTCTAGGCAAAAGGCTAAAAGGAATGACTAGGTACATTTTATCTGACTGTCCTTCTCGGAAGTCTGTATCATTTGTCTATTATTTCTTCATAGTTACATTTTAAACGTATAGCCTCGTTTAAATAATTATTTATGTGGCTGATTTCTACAGACTATGAGAGGAAATAATATATATATTTTATCTAATAATTCTTCAAACTTGCAATTTTATATATAACTCTAATTAATAATTATTTGCTTAATTAATTCTTTATTGAGCCACACCGTGAAAGGTATCCAAACTCATATATGTATGTGACTATGTCTAATTATATATATATCCCTTTCGAGTTTTCTACGGCTGGATGCCCTTCCTAACACCAACCACGTTTACAGTGTGGACTGGGAGGTTTTTACCGTGTTACCTACACGGCCACATTACAGCGTGGACTGTGTTTTTTTTTTTGTCAACACCTACACGACCTCATTTATTTAGGACTGGAAGTTGTGGTACCAACATAACTTCACATTTAAGGGGATGCTGTGGATGGAGTTGGGGTAGTGGGACGGAGGTGTATTTTGTTAGAGGTGCCTACTGACTGTAGGTTTCGCTTTGTTCTTAGGCAAGGCGGGTCTTCTGTATGACTGTAGCGCCAAAGATCTCGGTCCAGTGACATTGTCTTGGAGAGGTGTAAGTGTGTGAGGTCGGAATTTATCAAGTCGTCCCAGGTTTTTCTGGGTCTGCCTACTCCGTATCGCCCTGCACTTTTTTATACAGCTGCCGTCTTTCATGCGCATCACGTGACCGTACCAACGTAATCTTCTCTCGAGTAAACAACATCTGATCCCTCTTATTCCTAATTTCTCCCTTAGTTCGTTTATGCTTTGCCGTTCACGTATATTACTATTACACATCCAGCGGAGCATGCAAGCTTCGTTCCTCTCCAGTCTGCGTATATAAAATCTATGTTCTTAGTTAGCTTACCTGTGATCCCACTACATCTTTTATGCGCCCATACTTTGCATTTGGGACATAAAATGGAGTTTCTGCCTACTCCTTTCCTACACACTGAGCATGGCCATTTCCCAGATGGGACAGGTGCCCTATTTTCCTTCCTACAAACTAGAACTTTAGTCTTAGACAAGTTAACTTTAAGGCCTTTTGATTCTAGGCCATGCTTCCATGTTTGGAATTTCTTCACTAGTTCAGCCATTGATTCAGCTATGAGCGTTAGATCATCTGCATATAGGAGTTCCCATGGGAAGCCGGTCTTGAACTCCTCTGTTATAGCCTGAAGGGCAATAATAAATAGTAGGGGGCTAAGAACGGAGCCCTGATGAACACCAACTTTTACGCTAAACTCTTCACTATATTCGTTGTTAATTCTAACCTTGCTGACTGTTTCTTTATACATGGCTTGTATAGCTCTCACAAGCCATTCATCAACACCTAGTTTTCTAAGTGCCCACCAGATAATGGAGCGGGGGACTCTGTCAAAGGCTTTCTCCAAGTCAACAAAAGCTAAGTATAGGGGTTTACTTTTAGCTAGGTACTTCTCCTGTAGTTGTCGTACAATGAAAAGAGCGTCTGTGGTACTTTTACCTGACACAAACCCGAACTGCATTTCATCTAGATCAATTTGTTCGCTGATTAGTTGCGCTATTACCTTTTCTGTGACCTTCATGACCTGGTCGATTAATTTAATGCCTCTATAGTTACCTCTATCAAGAGCATCTCCTTTACCCTTGTAGCAGTTAATGATGATGCTGCTACGCCAGTCCTTCGGAACGGCCCCATTCTGTATGACTTGGTTTACTATCCGGGTGACCATAGTGTGTCCCACCGTTCCAGATGCTTTCAGCATTTCAGCAACTATTTCCGCAGGCCCAGCCGCCTTACCCGTCTTCATATCTTTGATTGCCTTACTTATTATACTACCTTCGACAAACACTGCTGGTCCCTCTATTGGATCGATGTGGGGGAGACGGTCTTTCTCCTATTTATTCTCCTCATTTAGTAGCCTTTCGTAGTGACACTTCCAAGCTACCTTCTTATCAGCGTCAGTGATGGCAAGTACACCATCATCATTAAGGACACACTTCTCCCCGACAATATCACGGTTTTCCTTGACACATTGCCTAGCAATCCTGAACACCTCACGTTTTTGGTCCTCGCGTTGTAGAACATGCTTGAACTTTCTTTCCTCTCCTTCCCTTCTTGCGAAGTACACTTGTCTCCGAGCTTCCCTCCTGGCCACTTGATAGTCTTCTCTACTTCCCCGATGCCACCATACTTTCCAAGCCTGCTTTTTGGCCTTAATTCACTCCTCCACCTTACTGTTCCACCACGACGTTACTCTCCTCCTGCCTATAGGCCTGCTCCAGCCACAGACTTCATCTGCCGCTTTCAGCAGGTTAGTTTTCAGGAATTCCCACTGTTCCTCTATATTGTACGACTCTAATTGCTCTTCCTTACTGTCGAAAGCATCATTAAATTTATTACTGGCTGTGGGGTCCTTTAGCTTCCATATTTTTCTCCTGAGGATAGTCCTCCTCTGTTGTCGAGTACGTCTTGTCCTGACTATGAGGTCGCTGACTATGAGTCTATGTTGGGAGGTGCATGGGGGAGGGATTTAGTGTTTAACAGACACTCTATCATGTCTTCTGGTAAGGATATAATCTACCTGACTGGCGTGTTCCCCGGATCTATAGGTGATCAGGTGATTGTCACGTTTTTTGAAGTTAGTGTTACAGATAGTTAGGTTATTTGCGTCACAGAATTCCAGGATCCTGGAGCCTTCCTCATTTCTAGTACCAAACCCGTAGCCTCCATGGATTCTGCCATAGCCGTCACAATGTTGTCCAACGTGACCATTTAGGTTGCCAGCAATAATTATATAGTCACTGTCGGTTATTTGGGAGGTAGTGAGCATCAGTGTCTCATAGAATCTGTCTTTTATAGCGCCAGGCAGTCCGGATTGGGGTGCGTACGCAGATATTACTGTCACAGTAGTTCTATTTAGGACAAATCTTATTTTAATTATTCTGTCATTCACTCTATTTACGTCTATTATCTTATCTACCCATTTTTCTGCTTCCAAAAATAATGGTTGCATTTAATAGGGTACGTCAAAATTATTTATAAAACTGTTTATATATTGTATTTTGTCTGATGAAGGCACACCATATTTTAATTTGGTATCCCTGAAATATGTATAATGAAATAAATTATGGTTTTACAAATATAGTTTCCATTTATTAATATCGTATATCTACTCCAAAAACTTGTCGAGTGCTTTATATCAGTTATAAAATATTTACTCCCAACAATTTTAAATAGAACTTTTGCATATATATATATATTTAAAAGAATAGAGGTGTAACACACGAGTTGTGATATATTGGTGAAAGGAAAAGAAAATGCTGACAAATTGTTCCCAGTGAAAAATAGTTTAATTAGAAATAAGTAAAAATTAGTAATAGTATTGGTTAGTATTCAGTTTTAGTTTTAAGTTTTTACGTGTTGCACGTTTCTAATGCTTTTCAAACATAATTTTGAGATAGAGCGCCCGTGATGTTTGCTCTAATCTGATTAGTTTTGGAAATTCTACCTGTTTTATGTGAAAAAAGTGGCTCCAGAGGTATTAAAATAAGTTTCGCGCCAATTCGTGTTGCAAAAATTCTTGTGGTCAAAACAATTTTGATTGGTCGGTAGAGATCACGTGAATGTTAAAAATTGATTTTGCGCCAAATGTAGGTTTTTCGAAGAGTGTCCTTTTTCGCCTGATTGAGAAGTCACTGAAAAATAAGTCTTTTAAGACAAATATGTGTGTGTGTATGTGTATGTGTGTGTGTGTGTGTGTGTGTGTGTGTGTGTGTGTGTGTGTGTGTGTGTGTGTGTAGCAGAGTAATTCGTGGTAGAGGGATCGGTCAGTAGGAATGTGTGTGTACGTGTGTGGGGGATATTTTAACATGTTGAAAGATATATTTCAGCTCTTGTCTTATACGGAGAAGTGTGTGTATATGTCTCTTTGTATGTTAGTGTACGCGTGTGTATATGTGTGTGGGTGGACCAGTATTTTTGTGATACTGGTAAAAATGGTGTACATTATTCGATATTTTCAGCAAAAACGATTCTCTCAAAAGAAGATCAAAAACATTAATAATAAAAGGGGTGAAATGATGTATAGTATTGTCATAACACCAAGGTGTGTGTGAGTGTCAAGATTGTACGTACTGCAAGAGGAATCTATTAGGCCCTGCCGTATGGGATACTTGTGTACAAATATGTATGTGCCCATCAGTGTGCAATGCATGTGTGCGTATATGTATGTGTGTGTGTCGGCACATTTATATCTATAGACATCAAAAGGTTTGCAAATTTGTGTATATTTGTGTTGCACCATAGAACATGTGTGTTTACGTATGTCATTGTGTTTATATGTGGATAGAGATGTATGTAGGATGTATGCTGATGTAGGTATGTATGTTGACGTGTGTATGCTGTGGGTTCGTCTTAGGGAGAAGTGTTTAGACGGGGTCCGTATTTGTTAATAAAGTGAGATTCCTTGCTGATGCGCTGGGTGTGGGTGGCATTATCTTTAAATTTGTAGAGGGGAAAGATTCTAAAGTTGGGATGATTTTGGGCGGCACAGGTATCAATGTGTTCACTCAGTGGTATTTTTCTGTATTCCCGTATTTTAATTTGGGATCTATGGACAGTCATGCGTTGGCGGAGGCTGTTTTTGGTCTGGCCTATGTATTGTTCTCGACAACCTGAGCAAGTTAATACATATATTAGATTTTCTGATGCGCATGTGAAATTGTGTTTTACTATAAAACGTTGTCCTTCTTTGAAATAGAATTCCGAACCCTCTATTAGGTTGATGCATATGCCACAGTTGGGTCTATCGCATTTTTTTTACTGTGAGTTTCGTTGTTGTGGTTGGCAGTACTTTGGCATGTGTTAGGATGTTTTTCCTTGACTTAGATTGTCTTTTGCTCTTTATGATATCGTGTGTTCGAAGGATTTGGTTCATTCTATGGTCCTTTTTTAACTACAGGGACGTTCTGGAGAATGGTGTCAAAGGCCTCATTGTTGAGGGGGTTGTGTGTGGAGATCTATGGAAGAGCTTTTAGTTTCGGTTGATTTACTTTAGGGTGTCTAAGATCCTGGGTACTGAGTTTTAGGGCACGTTGGATTCCATTGTCAATTAGTGATGCACGGTAGTCCCTGCCTATGAGTGTGTCCTTTAGTTCTTGTAGCCGTAAGTAACAGGTGTTTTTATTGGAGACTATAGTACAGATTCTCTTGCCTAAGTTGTAGGGAATATTAATTTTAACGTGTCTAGGGTGGCAAGAGTTGAAAGGAAGATATTGCTTGGAGTCCGTGGGCTGGTAGTATATGTCTGTTTCTATTTTTTTGTTATGAATCTTAATGAGAATGTCGAGGAAGGGGAGTTGTTGATGGCTGTATTCCATCGTAAAGTTAATATTCGTGTTGAGCCCATTTATAAGGGTCTGAAATTCTTTAAGTTTCTCGATGTTTTCGTGCTAAAGGATGAAGCAGTCATCTAGATATCGCTTCCAGTTCTTTTCTATGTGTAAGTGGAGAGCGTTTCCAAATTTGTTTAGTACTTTAGTGTAGAGGGTGATTTCCAGGTATCCCATGACTAGGTTGGCATAAGTGGGGGCTGTTTTCGTTCCCATAGCGGTCCCAGATTTCTGCCTGTAGGGTTTGTTATTGAAAACGAAGTAATTGTTCTCCAAGATAAATTTGAGTACCTCTATCACGAATTCTTTTTTGATGCGTTGTGGGAGTTCATTGTGGTAATTATCCAGCCAGAATTGGATAGCTTCTATTCCTAGGTTGTGGGGGATGTTGGAGTATAGGTTGACTACATCGAACGTCACTAGTAGGGTTTGTTCAGAAAGGGGCATATTAGGGAGGTGATTGAGCATATCTAGGTCGTCCCTTATATAGCTTTTGATGTGTTTGAGAAAAGGCTTGAGAAGGGTATCAATGAAGTTGCTAAGGCGATGGGTTTCGCAAGCGGGGCCTGCTATTATAGGTCTTAATTTGAGATCATTGGGTGAGGGGACATTGATGACTATGTCTGTGGCTTCCTTGCATGTCTTACTTATGAATTCGCTTTTATGTACTTTAAGGATACCGTAGAAAAGGCTGGATTTATTTGTGAAGTCTGTGATGAAGCTGAATTCCTTGTTAGTGAGTCCTTCTTTGTATTGGTTGATTAGAGTTTTTAGGTTTCTCATAATTTTCTGTTGATTGTAGTGTTCAGCCTTTTCGTAGTATGTTTCGTTTTCCAAAGTGGAGAGCGCTAAGTTGATATAAAATTCTGTCTCCATTAGGACTACTGTACTCCCTTTATCAGCCTCTTTAATTGTAATGGTTCTGTCGGTTTTTAATCTTCCCATTCTTGCTTGTTGAGGTTTAGCTTGTGTTTTTGTCTGTGCAAGTGTTGGTAAGGGAAGTTTGTGATGTGTTCACAGAATTCGTCCAGGATTTTATTTCTACCTTTTGATGGGGTGTAGTTGCTTCTATTTCTGGCTAATGATTCATCCTCATTGTACTGGTCGAATAGATAGACCCAAATGTGGCATATGCATCAACCTAATAGAGGGTTCGGAATTCTATTTCAAAGAAGGACAACGTTTTATAGTAAAACACAATTTCACATGCGCATCAGAAAATCTAATATATGTATTAACTTGCTCAGGTTGTCGAGAACAATACATAGGCCAGACCAAAAACAGCCTCCGCCAACGCATGACTGTCCATAGATCCCAAATTAAAATACGGGAATACAGAAAAATACCACTGAGTGAACACATTGATACCTGTGCCGCCCAAAATCATCCCAACTTTAGAATCTTTCCCCTCTACAAATTTAAAGATAATGCCACCCACACCCAGCGCATCAGCAAGGAATCTCACTTTATTAACAAATACGGACCCCGTCTAAACACTTCTCCCTAAGACGAACCCAAAACATACACACGTCAACATACATACCTACATCAGCATACATCCTACATACATTTCTATCCACATATAAACACAATGACATACGTAAACACACATGTTCTATGGTGCAACACAAATATACACAAATTTGCAAACCTTTTGATGTCTATAGATATAAACGTGCCGACACACAAACATAGATATACGCACACATGCATTGCACACTGATGGGCACATACATATTTGTACACAAGTATCCCATACGGCAGGGCCTAATAGATTCCCCTTGCAGTACGTACAATTTGGACACTCACACACACCTTGGTGTTATGACAATACTATACATCATTTCACCCCTTTTATTATTAATGTTTTTGATCTTCTTTTGAGAGAATCGTTTTTGCTGAAAATATCGAATAATGTACACCATTTTTACCAGTATCACAAAAATACTGGTCCACCCACACACATATACACACGCGTACACTAACATACAAAGAGACATATACACACACTTCTCCGTATAAGACAAGAGCTGAAATATATCTTTCAACATGTTAAAATATCCCCCACACACGTACACACACATTTCTACTGACCGATCCCTCTACCACGAATTACTCTGCTACACACACACACACACACACACACACACACACACACACACACACACACACACACACACATACACATTTGTCTTAATAGACACCTGAACTGTTGACCTTTCAACATGACTGCAATTCACACACACATCCCTACTGACCATTATCACAACAATGAACCTCTTTACTACACACACACACACACACACACACACACACACACACACACACACACACACACACACACACACACACACACACACACACACACACACACACACAGACATACACACACAGACATATATATATATATATACACACACACACATAAATACACAAACACATATATACATATATATATATATGTATATACGATATTAATAAATGGAAACTATATTTATAAAACCATATTTATTTCATTATACATATTTCAGGGATACCACATTAAATTATGGTATGCCTTCATCAGACAAAATACAATATATAACTGTTATATACAATATATAACTGTTATATATTGTATTTTGTCTGATGAAGGCATACCATAATTTAATGTGGTATCCCTGAAATATGTATAATGAAATAAATATAGTTTCCATTTATTAATATCGTATATCTACTCCAAAAATTTGTCGAGTGCTTTATATCAGTTATAAAAATATTTAGTAGTTGTATCCCAACAATTTTAAATAGAACTTTTGCATATATATGTATATATATATACACACACATACACATATATATACACACATACATACACACATATATGCACGCATACATACGCACACATACGCACACGCATATATAGATATATATACACACACCTACATACGCACACACAATTAATTATAAGAAAAAATAAAATAAAAAACAATGAACAAACATATAATGCAATAGGCCATCACATAAAAATAAAAAATATACGACTTAAGAAAATAAAAATTATTATAAAGTTGACAACGATACAGGAAAGGACACAAATAAATAAACAAACACACGTGGTAAGCAATACACACATCTACACATACACATACATACATATAAATATATACATACACACAAACATATACATATACATATATATATATATATATATATTTATATATATATATATATATATATATATATATATATAATTAAAAGTTAAACAAGGTTCAATGAATAAATCAAAGAATGAGTTTTACAATAGATTGGAAGCACTCAACAGTTTTTTTTTTCATGACTACCATGACTGAATCTTAACCATCTACTATGTCAGAGTATGTCATGCATCATCTTATTTTATCTTATGAGGACGTACTGTTGAAGTTAACTCAGTACCTCTGAAATATGTATAATAAAATATACTTGATCACAAGAATATCTATTTTGTTAATATTTTGAATTAATATATATATGTATATACACAATATATTAATAAATGGAAACTATATTTATAAAACCATATTTATTTTATTATACATATTTCAAGGGCAACCAAGGCAAATTATGGTGCGCTTTCATCAGATAAAATACAGATTTGTTTTATAAATAAATATTGACATACCCGGAAAAAAGACAACCTTAACGGTTGGGGCTTCCTGGATAGTGGAGATATTACATTTATTGAGGGTAATACAAAATTATGAGTGAGTATGCAAATGAGTGTCCGAAAAGTTGAAAAGATAACGGTTTATTTAAATTAAACTATTGGAAGAAGGTGATATGTAAGGGAGAGAGAAAAAAAAAAAAAAGAAAAAAAAAAAGAAAGGAGAAAGATAGAAGAGGAAAGAAATAACGATTATATATATTGATAGTGAAAATAGAGTGCATGAAGAGATGAATTTCAAAGGATAAATATACACAGCGTAAGTATATCTAAGTGAGAGAATAAATGAGAATAACGTGGAAGAATAATATTTATAATGCAGGATTCATTACGTTTTGATTATATTTATAATGATAGGTTGAAAAATTAGATTAAAATTAAATTAAAATTAAAAAAATTAGAAATCAAAATTAAAGATTAAAATTTACCTTAATATTAAAGATTTAATTTAATAATTTAATATTAATAATTAGTTTAAATGTGTATGTTAAGGATTATAAATTATTTAAATAAATATATAGTACTTTACATTAGAGCAAATCTAGTATAGTTTATTTTATTAAAAGTTGTAAGTAAAAAATTTAAACATCCAAATAATTCTAAATTTATGAAAAATTTTCGAGAGTTTACAAAGGAATAACCACTTAATTATGTTATAAAAACAGTAAGGAAGTGTAAAGGAAGTTAGAAATGATTTTTTAAGAACTCAGATGACACTAAGGATTAAATGTTATAAAGTTAAAAAGTAAAAAAAATGTTTATCTTAAGAATATAATTAAAACATGAACCATATGTTATTTTATACGAAGTCATAAATTTACTTGCTATAAAGTTAAACAATTTATCTTAAGAATATATTTAAAGCATAAACCATAGGTTATTCCACATATATATAAAAAACCTATATATAAAAATCATATGTTTTTCCACATATATATAAACATTTGGATATATATATTAAAAACGTTTGGAGATATAAAAATATAAAATTATAACAATATAAAAGTATTGGAAGGTATGAAAATAATGTTTTTTCTATATCTTTCAAAGGAATTTTCAAAAGATTTTCTTAAAACCTTCCGTAAGTTTTACAAGAAAAAATTTTCCTTAAAGGAGTTTCAAGCAGTCATATAAGGAAATTTTATAATCTTTCGATAGGTGTAAAGTATATAGTATATATATGTGAAGTAGAGATAATAGAAAGTAAATTAAATATATGAATCATATATAGATATAGAACACATTATGTAAAAGAGATAAATCATATATTACATTTTATATATATACTAGCAGAGGTACCCGGCGTTGCTCGGGTATTAAATAGCAGTTATGTATACCATTTATGTCAATACTTCAGTGCTGCTTCGAAAACTATACTTTTATAAACTCATCGACTTTTTCCAAAAGGGGGTTCCTGCCCTCAGGGGTCCCCTACTCAATATGTGCCAATTCTGAGAGTTCACATTCATCTGTAGAACAAACGTATCCCATGTGTCAAGTTTTGTGAAAATCGGTTGCGAACTCCAGAAGTTATGACGTTTTTTTTGCATTGCACTGCAGTGCTTCAGTCGACTCCAAGGAAGTTGTTAAAGGGCGTTATCCGCCGGGAGGCCCTATAATCAATATCTGGAAAAATGAAAGTGTCCATGACCATCCGGAGTACATGAGTAACCTATGTCTTAAGTTTGGTGAAAATACTGTAGAAATGCATAAGGTTTACACACACGCGCGCGCGCGCGAGCGCGTGTGTGTGTGTGTATGTATTTGTGTGTGCGTATGTATAAGTATGTGTATGTTCGTCGGTGCATACGTATGTACTGGCCTAAATCTTCACTATTTATTTTTACTATGTTAAGGCAAAGTTAAAATCCCGTCGAGGTTAACTTTGCCTTTCATCCTTACGGGGTCGATAAAATAAAGTACCAGTAATGTACTGTTTAATTACTGGCCTTGTGCCAAAAGTAGAAACAACTATTTTAATAACCTGTCATTTTCGTTTACAATTTTATTTACATCATTCTTAAACTCCGGGGCTGGAAATCATTCGGTTATTTTAAATAGAATATTAGGCTAACGACTCCATTTACACCATAAACTTGGTCTTCTCTTTGCATGAAATTGTTCTTCTCGGTCCACCGCGTCGTTTATACGTAACATAAATAGATAAGCAAATGACGCCATAAAAGGGAAATAATTCGTCTCTCATCTCTATTTATACATTTGAACTGAAAAATCAATACATTACAAATTCGATTTTTACACTTGGCGTGGGTCGATTTGAAAATTTATTTGACCGATGGTTTCGCTGGACCTTCATCTATAAGTGTAGCAATTTCACCGAAATTTGAACGTACGGTTTAAGAGGAGATGTGTGCCGAAGGTTTTAGTAGACAGACAGACAACCTCAGTTTTATATATATAGATTTAAAAGTTGAGTTTAAACGATGTTTGCAGGAACTGAATAAATTATTTCGCAAATTAATAGAGTTCTTACTTTTTAGTATGAAGAATATTTCTTCAGCACAAAGAGAGCAATTTTGGGATAAAGCAGTGTATGAAGGAGCTTTGTAAATAATTTTCCAAAGTAAAGAATAGTTAATATTCTTGGATTTCAAGTCCCATAATCAGTTAGATAGAGAAGTTGAAGATTTTTTACCAATATTCGTAAAGGAACATTTATGGTTATTAAAACGAGATTTGAAGTCTGTGGAAGTAGAGCCGACATAGTTAAAGGAGTTTTCATTTGTTTTGACATTACAATTGTATACTATATTTTTAACTAAACAATTATTATTTAGAGGACAGTTAGATTTATTTCTACAATTACATTTATCTAAATTTATATTGTTGGGAGCCGTAACATTATATTGGATATTGCTAGGGGTATTAATGTTATTCTGGTTAGGTTTTAAGTTTCTATTATTAATTCTATTAATATTCTGCGCTAAATTCATAGTGGTGGAATATGAGAGTTTAATAGTATGTCTATTAAAGATTCAGTAATACCTGTGTGTCCTAGGAAAGCACCTATCTAGAGCTTTAAAGAATAATTTAGCAATAGGAGTTTCAATAGTTAATGAGAAAGGGGGAGCGAACCATAATATATTTCTAGTTCTATTTTTTCTTTTGGTTTTCGAGTTAGTGTAAGGTTTTCTATAATTATTCTCTACTTCTACGCTATTAAAAAGTTGTATAATTTCTTTTCTTTTCCTATTTATTTCACAATTATTATTATTTTCAATAAGTAATAGCATATCGTCACGATATAAACCTCCGGTCATCTCCGGTATTTTCCTATGTAAATTATACAACTTTTTAATAGCGTTAATCTTAAAGTAGAAGTAGAGAATAATTATAAAATAGTTAATTTTTTAGATGTAACTTTAAACCTTAACACAGGTCTTTATTATCCATTTCATAAAATAAACGAGAATTTAAACTATGTTAACTTTAATTCCAATCACCCGAGATCCGTTAAAAACACTATTGTAAATTCCGTACAGCAACGTATTTCTAGAATTTCAGCGAATAAAGATATATTTGAAGATAAGGCAAAATATTATAACGAAGCGTTAGGTAGAGGAAGCTATAGTAATAAAATTAAATACATTGATAATAAGGATGTGCCAATTAACCATAACTATAAATATAATTATAATAGAAAACCTTACACTAACTCGAAAACCAAAAGAAAATATAGAACTAGAGATATATTATTTTTGCTCCGCATTTCTCATTAAGTAATAAAACCCTATTGCTAAATTATTTTTAAAGCTCTAGATAGGTGCTTTCCTAATATCCTCCCCTTAGTTACTGGTCTCATCAATATCCTCCTTAGTTACTGGTCTCACCACTAGCCTCCTTAGTTACTGGGCTCACCAATATCCTCCCCTTAGTTACTGGTCTTACGAATATCCTCTTAGTTACTGGTCTCACCAATATCCTCCCCTTAGTTACTGGTCTCACCAATAACCTCACCTTAGTTACTGGGCTCACCAATATCTTCCCCTTAGTTACTGGTCTTACGAATATCCTCTTAGTTACTGGTCTCACCAATATCCTCCCCTTAGTTACTGGTCTCACCTATATCCCCTTAGTTACTGGTCTCACTAATATCCTCCACTTAGTTACTGGTCTAACCAATATCCCCTTAGTTACTGGTCTCACCAATATCCTCCCCTTAGTTACTGGTCTAACCAATATCCCCTTGGTTACTGGTCTTACCAATATCCTCCCCTTAGTTACTGGTCTCACCAATATCCTCTCATTAGTTACTGGTCTCACAAATATCCCCTTAGTTACTGGTCTCACCAATATCCTCCCCTTAGTTACTGGTCTCACCA
Source organism: Eledone cirrhosa (assembly GCA_964016885.1). Lineage (NCBI taxonomy): Eukaryota > Metazoa > Mollusca > Cephalopoda > Octopoda > Eledonidae > Eledone > Eledone cirrhosa. Next base: position 52,363,879 of record OZ024750.1, read on the forward strand.
ATATCCTCTCATTAGTTACTGGTCTCACCAATATCCTCCCCTTAGTTACTGGACTCACCAATATCCTCCTTAGTTACTGGTCTCACAAATATCCCCTTAGTTACTGGTCTCACCAATATCCTCCCCTTAGTTACTGGACTCACCAATATCCTCCCCTTAGTTACTGGACTCACCAATATCCTCCCCTTAGTTACTGGTCACACCACTATCCTCCCCTTAGTTACTGGACTCACCAATATCCTCCTCTTAGTTACTGGTCACACCAATATTCTCCCCTTAGTTACTGGTCTCACCAATATCCTCCTTAGTTACTGGTCTCACAAATATCCCCTTAGTTACTGGTCTCACCAATATCCTCCCCTTAGTTACTGGACTCACCAATATCCTCCCCTTAGTTACTGGTCTCACCAATATCCTCCCCTTAGTTACTGGTCACACCACTATCCTCCCCTTAGTTACTGGACTCACCAATATCCTCCCCTTAGTTACTGGTCTCACCAATATCCTCTCCTTAGTTACTGGTCTCACCAATATCCCCTTAGTTACTGGTCTCACCAATATCCTCCTCTTAGTTACTGGTCTCACCAATATCCTCCCCTTAGTTACTGGTCTAACCAATATCCCCTTAGTTACTGGTCTCACCAATATCCTCCCTTTAGTTACTTGTCTCACCAATATCCTCCCCTTAGTTACTGGTCTCACCAATATCCTCCCCTTAGTTACTGGTCTCACCAATATCCTCCTTAGTTACTGGTCTCACCAATATCCTCCCCTTAGTTACTGGTCTCACCAATATCCTCCTTAGTTACTGGACTCACCAATATCCTCCCCTTAGTTACTGGTCTCACCAATATCCTCCCCTTAGTTACTGGACTCACCAATATCCTCCTTAGTTACTGGACTCACCAATATCCTCCCCTTAGTTACTGGTCTCACCAATATCCTCCCCTTAGTTACTGGACTCACCAATATCCTCCCCTTAGTTACTGGTCTCACCAATATCCTCCCCTTAGTTACTGGTCACACCACTATCCTCCCCTTAGTTACTGGACTCACCAATATCCTCCCCTTAGTTACTGGTCTCACCAATATCCCCTTAGTTACTGGTCTCACCAATATCCTCCTCTTAGTTACTGGTCTCACCAATATCCTCCTCTTAGTTACTGGTCTCACCAATATCCTCCTCTTAGTTACTGGTCTCACCAATATCCTCCTCTTAGTTACTGGTCTCACCAATATCTTCCACTTAGTTACTGGTCACACCAATATCCTCCTCTTAGTTACTGGTCTCACCAATATCCTCCTCTTAGTTACTGGTCTCACCAATATCCTCCTCTTAGTTACTGGTCTCACCAATATCCTCCCCTTAGTTACTGGTCTCACCAATATCCTCCTCTTAGTTACTGGTCTCACCAATATCCTCCTCTTAGTTACTGGTCTCACCAATATCCTCCTCTTAGTTACTGGTCTCACCAATATCCTCCTCTTAGTTACTGGTCTCACCAATATCCTCCTCTTAGTTACTGGTCTCACCAATATCCTCCCCTTAGTTACTGGTCACACCACTATCCTCCCCTTAGTTACTGGACTCACCAATATCCTCTCCTTAGTTACTGGTCTCACCAATATCCCCTTAGTTACTGGTCTCACCAATATCTTCCCCTTAGTTACTGGTCTCACCAATATCTTCCCCTTAGTTACTGGTCTCACCAATATCTTCCCCTTAGTTACTGGTCTCACCAATATCTTCCCCTTAGTTACTGGTCTCACCAATATCCTCCTCTTAGTTACTGGTCTCACCAATATCTTCCCCTTAGTTACTGGTCTCACCAATATCCTCCCCTTAGTTACTGGTCTCACCAATATCTTCCCCTTAGTTACAGGTCTCACCAATATCCTCCCCTTAGTTACTGGTCTCACCAATATCCTCCACTTTGTTACTGGTCTCACCAATATCCTCCCCTTAGTTACTGGTCTCACCAATATCCTCCCCTTAGTTACTGGTCTCACCAATATCCTCCTTAGTTACTGGTTGCACCTCTATCCTCCTTAGTTACTGGTCTCACCAATAACCTCCTTAGTTACTGGTCTCACCAACATCCTCCCCTTAGTTACTGGTCTCACCAATATCCTCCCCTTAGTTACTGGTCTCACCAATATCCTCCCCTTAGTTACTGGTCTCACCAATATCCTCCTCTTAGTTACTGGTCTCACCAATATCCTCCCCTTAGTTACTGGTCTCACCAACATCCTCCCCTTAGTTACTGGTCTCACCAATATCCTCCCCTTAGTTACTGGTCTCACCAATATCCTCCCCTTAGTTACTGGTCTCACCAATATCCTCCCCTTAGTTACTGGTCTCACCAATATCCTCCCCTTAGTTACTGGTCTCACCAATATCCTCCCCTTAGTTACTGGTCTCACCAATATCCTCCCCTTAGTTACTGGTCTCACCAATATCCTCCCCTTAGTTACTGGTCTCACCAATATCCTCCTCTTAGTTACTGGTCTCACCAATATCCTCCCCTTAGTTACTGGTCTCACCAACATCCTCCCCTTAGTTACTGGTCTCACCAATATCCTCCCCTTAGTTACTGGTCTCACCAATATCCTCCCCTTAGTTACTGGTCTCACCAACATCCTACCCTTAGTTACTGGTCTCACCAATATCCTCCCCTTAGTTACTGGTCTCACCAATATCCTCCCCTTAGTTACTGGTCTCACCAATATCCTCCCCTTAGTTACTGGTCTCACCAACATCCTCCCCTTAGTTACTGGTCTCACCAATATCCTCCCCTTAGTTACTGGTCTCACCAATATCCTCCCCTTAGTTACTGGTCTCACCAATATCCTCCTCTTAGTTACTGGTCTCACCAATATCCTCCCCTTAGTTACTGGTCTCACCAACATCCTCCCCTTAGTTACTGGTCTCACCAATATCCTCCCCTTAGTTACTGGTCTCTCCAATATCCTCCCCTTAGTTACTGGTCTCACCAATATCCTCCCCTTAGTTACTGGTCTCACCAATATCCTCCCCTTAGTTACTGGTCTCGCCAATATCCTCCCCTTAGTTACTGGTCTCACCAATATCCTCCCCTTAGATACTGGTCTCACCAATATCCTCCCCTTAGTTACTGGTCTCACCAATATCCTCCCCTTAGTTACTGGTCTCAGCAACATCCTCCCCTTAGTTACTGGTCTCACCAATATCCTCCCCTTAGTTACTGGTCTCACCAATATCCTCCCCTTAGTTACTGGTCTCACAAATATCCTCCCCTTAGTTACTGGTCTCACCAACATCCTCCCCTTAGTTACTGGTCTCACCAATATCCTCCCCTTAGTTACTGGTCTCACCAATATCCTCCCCTTAGTTACTGGTCTCACCCATATCCTCCCCTTAGTTACTGGTCTCACCAATATCCTCTTAGTTACTGGTCTCACCAATATCCCCTTAGTTACTGGTCTCACCAATATCCTCCCCTTAGTTACTGGTCTCACCAACATCCTCCCCTTAGTTACTGGTCTCACCAATATCCTCCCCTTAGTTACTGGTCTCACCAATATCCTCCCCTTAGTTACTGGTCTCACCAATATCCTCCCCTTAGTTACTGGTCTCACCCATATCCTCCCCTTAGTTACTGGTCTCACCAATATCCTCTTAGTTACTGGTCTCACCAATATCCCCTTAGTTACTGGTCTCACCAATATCCTCCCCTTAGTTACTGGTCTCACCAACATCCTCCCCTTAGTTACTGGTCTCACCAATATCCTCCCCTTAGTTACTGGTCTCACCAATATCCTCCCCTTAGTTACTGGTCTCACCAATATCCTCCTCTTAGTTACTGGTCTCACCAATATCCTCCCCTTAGTTACTGGTCTCACCAATATCCTCCCCTTAGTTACTGGTCTCACCAATATCCTCCCCTTAGTTACTGGTCTCACCAATATCCTCCCCTTAGTTACTGGTCTCACCAATATCCTCCTCTTAGTTACTGGTCTCACCAATATCCTCCCCTTAGTTACTGGTCTCACCAATATCCTCCCCTTAGTTACTGGTCTCACCAATATCCTCCTCTTAGTTACTGGTCTCACCAATATCCTCCTTAGTTACAGGTCTCACCAATATCCTCCCCTTAGTTACTGGTCTCACCAATATCCTCCCCTTAGTTACTGGTCTCACCAATATCCTCCCCTTAGTTACTGGTCTCACCAATATCCTCCTCTTAGTTACTGGTCTCACCAATATCCTCCCCTTAGTTACTGGTCTCACCAATATCCTCCCCTTAGTTACTGGTCTCACCAATATCCTCCCCTTAGTTACTGGTTTCACCAATATCCTCCTCTTAGTTACTGGTCTCACCAATATCCTCCCCTTAGTTACTGGTCTCACCAATATCCTCCCCTTAGTTACTGGTCTCACCAATATCCTCCCCTTAGTTACTGGTCTCACCAATATCCTCCCCTTAGTTACTGGTCTCACCAATATCCTCCTTAGTTACAGGTCTCACCAATATCCTCCCCTTAGTTACTGGTCTCACCAATATCCTCCCCTTAGTTACTGGTCTCACCAATATCCTCCCCTTAGTTACTGGTCTCACCAATATCCTCCTCTTAGTTACTGGTCTCACCAATATCCTCCCCTTAGTTACTGGTCTCACCAATATCCTCCCCTTAGTTACTGGTCTCACCAATATCCTCCCCTTAGTTACTGGTTTCACCAATATCCTCCTCTTAGTTACTGGTCTCACCAATATCCTCCCCTTAGTTACTGGTCTCACCAATATCCTCCCCTTAGTTACTGGTCTCACCAATATCCTCCCCTTAGTTACTGGTCTCACCAATATCCTCCCCTTAGTTACTGGTCTCACCAATATCCTCTCCTTAGTTACTGGTCTCACCAATATCCTCCTCTTAGTTACTGGTCTCACCAATATCCTCCCCTTAGTTACTGGTCTCACCAATATCCTCCTCTTAGTTACTGGTCTCACCAATATCCTCCTCTTAGTTACTGGTCTCACCAATATCCTCCCCTTAGTTACTGGTCTCACCAATATCCTCCCCTTAGTTACTGGTCTCACCAATATCCTCCCCTTAGTTACTGGTCTCACCAATATCCTCCCCTTAGTTACTGGTCTCACCAATATCCTCCTCTTAGTTACTGGTCTCACCAATATCCTCCTCTTAGTTACTGGTCTCACCAATATCCTCCTCTTAGTTACTGGTCTCACCAATATCTTCCCCTTAGTTACTGGTCTCACCAATATCCTCCCCTTAGTTACTTGTCTCACAAATATCCTCCCCTTAGTTACTGGTCTCACCAATATCTTCCCCTTAGTTACTGGTCTCACCAATATCTTCCCCTTAGTTACTGGTCTCACCAATATCTTCCCCTTAGTTACTGGTCTCACCAATATCTTCCCCTTAGTTACTGGTCTCACCAATATCTTCCCCTTAGTTACTGGTCTCACCAATATCTTCCCCTTAGTTACTGGTCTCACCAATATCCTCCTCTTAGTTACTGGTCTCACCAATATCTTCCCCTTAGTTACTGGTCTCACCAATATCCTCCTCTTAGTTACTGGTCTCACCAATATCTTCCCCTTAGTTACTGGTCTCACCAATATCCTCCCCTTAGTTACTGGTCTCACCAATATCTTCCCCTTAGTTACAGGTCTCACCAATATCCTCCCCTTAGTTACTGGTCTCACCAATATCCTCCACTTAGTTACTGGTCTCACCAATATCCTCCCCTTAGTTACTGGTCTCACCAATATCCTCCCCTTAGTTACTGGTCTCACCAATATCCTCCCCTTAGTTACTGGACTCACCAATATCCTCCCCTTAGTTACTGGTCTCACCAATATCCTCCTTAGTTACAGGTCTCACCAATATCCTCCCCTTAGTTACTGGTCTCACCAATATCCTCCCCTTAGTTACTGGTCTCACCAATATCCTCCCCTTAGTTACTGGTCTCACCAATATCCTGCTCTTAGTTACTGGTCTCACCAATATCCTCCCCTTAGTTACTGGTCTCACCAATATCCTCCCCTTAGTTACTGGTCTCACCAATATCCTCCCCTTAGTTACTGGTTTCACCAATATCCTCCTCTTAGTTACTGGTCTCACCAATATCCTCCCCTTAGTTACTGGTCTCACCAATATCCTCCCCTTAGTTACTGGTCTCACCAATATCCTCCCCTTAGTTACTGGTCTCACCAATATCCTCCCCTTAGTTACTGGTCTCACCAATATCCTCTCCTTAGTTACTGGTCTCACCAATATCCTCCTCTTAGTTACTGGTCTCACCAATATCCTCCCCTTAGTTACTGGTCTCACCAATATCCTCCTCTTAGTTACTGGTCTCACCAATATCCTCCTCTTAGTTACTGGTCTCACCAATATCCTCCCCTTAGTTACTGGTCTCACCAATATCCTCCCCTTAGTTACTGGTCTCACCAATATCCTCCCCTTAGTTACTGGTCTCACCAATATCCTCCCCTTAGTTACTGGTCTCACCAATATCCTCCTCTTAGTTACTGGTCTCACCAATATCCTCCTCTTAGTTACTGGTCTCACCAATATCCTCCTCTTAGTTACTGGTCTCACCAATATCTTCCCCTTAGTTACTGGTCTCACCAATATCCTCCCCTTAGTTACTTGTCTCACAAATATCCTCCCCTTAGTTACTGGTCTCACCAATATCTTCCCCTTAGTTACTGGTCTCACCAATATCTTCCCCTTAGTTACTGGTCTCACCAATATCTTCCCCTTAGTTACTGGTCTCACCAATATCTTCCCCTTAGTTACTGGTCTCACCAATATCTTCCCCTTAGTTACTGGTCTCACCAATATCTTCCCCTTAGTTACTGGTCTCACCAATATCCTCCTCTTAGTTACTGGTCTCACCAATATCTTCCCCTTAGTTACTGGTCTCACCAATATCCTCCTCTTAGTTACTGGTCTCACCAATATCTTCCCCTTAGTTACTGGTCTCACCAATATCCTCCCCTTAGTTACTGGTCTCACCAATATCTTCCCCTTAGTTACAGGTCTCACCAATATCCTCCCCTTAGTTACTGGTCTCACCAATATCCTCCACTTAGTTACTGGTCTCACCAATATCCTCCCCTTAGTTACTGGTCTCACCAATATCCTCCCCTTAGTTACTGGTCTCACCAATATCCTCCTTAGTTACTGGTTGCACCTCTATCCTCCTTAGTTACTGGTCTCACCAATAACCTCCTTAGTTACTGGTCTCACCAATATCCTCCTTAGTTACTGGTCTCACCAATAACCTCCTTAGTTACTGGTCTCACCAATATCCTCCCCTTAGTTACTGGTCTCACCAATATCCTCTCCTTAGTTACTGGTCTCACCAATATCTTCCCCTTAGTTACTGGTCTCACCAATATCCTCCCCTTAGTTACTGGTCTCACCAACATCCTCCCCTTAGTTACTGGTCTCACCAATATCCTCCCCTTAGTTACTGGTCTCACCAATATCCTCCCCTTAGTTACTGGTCTCACCAATATCCTCCTCTTAGTTACTGGTCTCACCAATATCCTCCCCTTAGTTACTGGTCTCACCAACATCCTCCCCTTAGTTACTGGTCTCACCAATATCCTCCCCTTAGTTACTGGTCTCTCCAATATCCTCCCCTTAGTTACTGGTCTCACCAATATCCTCCCCTTAGTTACTGGTTTCACCAATATCCTCCTCTTAGTTACTGGTCTCACCAATATCCTCCCCTTAGTTACTGGTCTCACCAATATCCTCCCCTTAGTTACTGGTCTCACCAATATCCTCCCCTTAGTTACTGGTCTCACCAATATCCTCCCCTTAGTTACTGGTCTCACCAATATCCTCTCCTTAGTTACTGGTCTCACCAATATCCTCCCCTTAGTTACTGGTCTCACCAATATCCTCCCCTTAGTTACTGGTCTCACAAATATCCTCCCCTTAGTTACTGGTCTCACCAACATCCTCCCCTTAGTTACTGGTCTCACCAATATCCTCCCCTTAGTTACTGGTCTCACCAATATCCTCCCCTTAGTTACTGGTCTCACCAATATCCTCCCCTTAGTTACTGGTCTCACCCATATCCTCCCCTTAGTTACTGGTCTCACCAATATCCTCTTAGTTACTGGTCTCACCAATATCCCCTTAGTTACTGGTCTCACCAATATCCTCCCCTTAGTTACTGGTCTCACCAACATCCTCCCCTTAGTTACTGGTCTCACCAATATCCTCCCCTTAGTTACTGGTCTCACCAATATCCTCCCCTTAGTTACTGGTCTCACCCATATCCTCCCCTTAGTTACTGGTCTCACCAATATCCTCTTAGTTACTGGTCTCACCAATATCCCCTTAGTTACTGGTCTCACCAATATCCTCCCCTTAGTTACTGGTCTCACCAACATCCTCCCCTTAGTTACTGGTCTCACCAATATCCTCCCCTTAGTTACTGGTCTCACCAATATCCTCCCCTTAGTTACTGGTCTCACCAATATCCTCCTCTTAGTTACTGGTCTCACCAATATCCTCCCCTTAGTTACTGGTCTCACCAATATCCTCCCCTTAGTTACTGGTCTCACCAATATCCTCCCCTTAGTTACTGGTCTCACCAATATCCTCCCCTTAGTTACTGGTCTCACCAATATCCTCCTCTTAGTTACTGGTCTCACCAATATCCTCCCCTTAGTTACTGGTCTCACCAATATCCTCCCCTTAGTTACTGGTCTCACCAATATCCTCCTCTTAGTTACTGGTCTCACCAATATCCTCCTTAGTTACTGGTCTCACCAATATCCTCCCCTTAGTTACTGGTCTCACCAATATCCTCCTTAGTTACTGGACTCACCAATATCCTCCCCTTAGTTACTGGTCTCACCAATATCCTCCCCTTAGTTACTGGACTCACCAATATCCTCCTTAGTTACTGGACTCACCAATATCCTCCCCTTAGTTACTGGTCTCACCAATATCCTCCCCTTAGTTACTGGACTCACCAATATCCTCCCCTTAGTTACTGGTCTCACCAATATCCTCCCCTTAGTTACTGGTCACACCACTATCCTCCCCTTAGTTACTGGACTCACCAATATCCTCCCCTTAGTTACTGGTCTCACCAATATCCCCTTAGTTACTGGTCTCACCAATATCCTCCTCTTAGTTACTGGTCTCACCAATATCCTCCTCTTAGTTACTGGTCTCACCAATATCCTCCTCTTAGTTACTGGTCTCACCAATATCCTCCTCTTAGTTACTGGTCTCACCAATATCTTCCACTTAGTTACTGGTCACACCAATATCCTCCTCTTAGTTACTGGTCTCACCAATATCCTCCTCTTAGTTACTGGTCTCACCAATATCCTCCTCTTAGTTACTGGTCTCACCAATATCCTCCCCTTAGTTACTGGTCTCACCAATATCCTCCTCTTAGTTACTGGTCTCACCAATATCCTCCTCTTAGTTACTGGTCTCACCAATATCCTCCTCTTAGTTACTGGTCTCACCAATATCCTCCTCTTAGTTACTGGTCTCACCAATATCCTCCTCTTAGTTACTGGTCTCACCAATATCCTCCCCTTAGTTACTGGTCACACCACTATCCTCCCCTTAGTTACTGGACTCACCAATATCCTCTCCTTAGTTACTGGTCTCACCAATATCCCCTTAGTTACTGGTCTCACCAATATCTTCCCCTTAGTTACTGGTCTCACCAATATCTTCCCCTTAGTTACTGGTCTCACCAATATCTTCCCCTTAGTTACTGGTCTCACCAATATCTTCCCCTTAGTTACTGGTCTCACCAATATCCTCCTCTTAGTTACTGGTCTCACCAATATCTTCCCCTTAGTTACTGGTCTCACCAATATCCTCCCCTTAGTTACTGGTCTCACCAATATCTTCCCCTTAGTTACAGGTCTCACCAATATCCTCCCCTTAGTTACTGGTCTCACCAATATCCTCCACTTAGTTACTGGTCTCACCAATATCCTCCCCTTAGTTACTGGTCTCACCAATATCCTCCCCTTAGTTACTGGTCTCACCAATATCCTCCTTAGTTACTGGTTGCACCTCTATCCTCCTTAGTTACTGGTCTCACCAATAACCTCCTTAGTTACTGGTCTCACCAACATCCTCCCCTTAGTTACTGGTCTCACCAATATCCTCCCCTTAGTTACTGGTCTCACCAATATCCTCCCCTTAGTTACTGGTCTCACCAATATCCTCCTCTTAGTTACTGGTCTCACCAATATCCTCCCCTTAGTTACTGGTCTCACCAACATCCTCCCCTTAGTTACTGGTCTCACCAATATCCTCCCCTTAGTTACTGGTCTCACCAATATCCTCCCCTTAGTTACTGGTCTCACCAATATCCTCCCCTTAGTTACTGGTCTCACCAATATCCTCCCCTTAGTTACTGGTCTCACCAATATCCTCCCCTTAGTTACTGGTCTCACCAATATCCTCCCCTTAGTTACTGGTCTCACCAATATCCTCCCCTTAGTTACTGGTCTCACCAATATCCTCCCCTTAGTTACTGGTCTCACCAATATCCTCCCCTTAGTTACTGGTCTCACCAATATCCTCCCCTTAGTTACTGGTCTCACCAATATCCTCCCCTTAGTTACTGGTCTCACCAATATCCTCCCCTTAGTTACTGGTCTCACCAACATCCTACCCTTAGTTACTGGTCTCACCAATATCCTCCCCTTAGTTACTGGTCTCACCAATATCCTCCCCTTAGTTACTGGTCTCACCAATATCCTCCCCTTAGTTACTGGTCTCACCAACTATCCTCCCCTTAGTTACTGGTCTCACCAATATCCTCCCCTTAGTTACTGGTCTCACCAATATCCTCCCCTTAGTTACTGGTCTCACCAATATCCTCCCCTTAGTTACTGGTCTCACCAATATCCTCCCCTTAGTTACTGGTCTCACCAACTATCCTCCCCTTAGTTACTGGTCTCACCAATATCCTCCCCTTAGTTACTGGTCCTCACCAATATCCTCCCCTTAGTTACTGGTCTCACCAATATCCTCCCCTTAGTTACTGGTCTCACCAATATCCTCCCCTTAGTTACTGGTCTCACCAATATCCTCCCCTTAGTTACTGGTCTCACCAATATCCTCCCCTTAGTTACTGGTCTCACCAATATCCTCCCCTTAGTTACTGGTCTCACCAATATCCTCCCCTTAGTTACTGGTCTCACCAATATCCTCCCCTTAGTTACTGGTCTCACCAATATCCTCCCCTTAGTTACTGGTCTCACCAATATCCTCCCCTTAGTTACTGGTCTCACAATATCCTCCCTTAGTTACTGGTCTCACCAACATCCTCCCTTAGTTACTGGTCTCACCAATATCCTCCCCTTAGTTACTGGTCTCACCAATATCCTCCCCTTAGTTACTGGTCTCACCCATATCCTCCCCTTAGTTTACTGGTCTCACCAATATCCTCCTTAGTTACTGGTCTCACCAATATCCTCCTTAGTTACTGGTCTCACCAATATCCTCCCTTAGTTACTGGTCTCACCAACATCCTCCCCTTAGTTACTGGTCTCACCAATATCCTCCCCTTAGTTACTGGTCTCACCAATATCCTCCCCTTAGTTACTGGTCTCACCAATATCCTCCCCTTAGTTACTGGTCTCACCAATATCCTCCCCTTAGTTACTGGTCTCACCAATATCCTCCCTTAGTTACTGGTCTCACCAATATCCTCCCTTAGTTACTGGTCTCACCAATATCCTCCCCTTAGTTACTGGTCTCACCAATATCCTCCCCTTAGTTACTGGTCTCACCAATATCTCCCCTTAGTTACTGGTCTCACCAATATCTCCCCTTAGTTACTGGTCTCACCAATATCCTCCCTTAGTTACTGGTCTCACCAATATCCTCCCCTTAGTTACTGGTCTCACCAATATCCTCCCCTTAGTTACTGGTCTCACCAATATCCTCCCCTTAGTTACTGGTCTCACCAATATCCTCCCCTTAGTTACTGGTCTCACCAATATCCTCCACTTAGTTACTGGTCTCACCAATATCCTCCCCTTAGTTACTGGTCTCACCAATATCCTCCCCTTAGTTACTGGTCTCACCAATATCCTCCTTAGTTACTGGTTGCACCTCTATCCTCCTTAGTTACTGGTCTCACCAATATCCTCCTTAGTTACTGGTCTCACCAACATCCTCCCCTTAGTTACTGGTCTCACCAAATCCTCCCCTTAGTTACTGGTCTCACCAATATCCTCCCCTTAGTTACTGGTCTCACCAATATCCTCCCTTAGTTACTGGTCTCACCAATATCCTCCCCTTAGTTACTGGTCTCACCAATATCCTCCCCTTAGTTACTGGTCTCACCAATATCCTCCCCTTAGTTACTGGTCTCACCAATATCCTCCCCTTAGTTACTGGTCTCACCAATATCCTCCCTTAGTTACTGGTCTCACCAATATCCTCCCCTTAGTTACTGGTCTCACCAATATCCTCCCCTTAGTTACTGGTCTCACCAATATCCTCCCCTTAGTTACTGGTCTCACCAATATCCTCCCCTTAGTTACTGGTCTCACCAATATCCTCCCTTAGTTACTGGTCTCACCAATATCCTCCCCTTAGTTACTGGTCTCACCAATATCCTCCCCTTAGTTACTGGTCTCACCAATATCCTCCCCTTAGTTACTGGTCTCACCAATATCCTCCCCTTAGTTACTGGTCTCACCAACTATCCTACCCTTAGTTACTGGTCTCACCTCACCAATATCCTCCCCTTAGTTACTGGTCTCACCAATATCCTCCCCTTAGTTACTGGTCTCACCAATATCCTCCCCTTAGTTACTGGTCTCACCAACATCCTCCCCTTAGTTACTGGTCTCACCAATATCCTCCCCTTAGTTACTGGTCTCACCAATATCCTCCCCTTAGTTACTGGTCTCACCAATATCCTCCTCTTAGTTACTGGTCTCACCAATATCCTCCCCTTAGTTACTGGTCTCACCAACATCCTCCCCTTAGTTACTGGTCTCACCAATATCCTCCCCTTAGTTACTGGTCTCTCCAATATCCTCCCCTTAGTTACTGGTCTCACCAATATCCTCCCCTTAGTTACTGGTCTCACCAATATCCTCCCCTTAGTTACTGGTCTCGCCAATATCCTCCCCTTAGTTACTGGTCTCACCAATATCCTCCCCTTAGATACTGGTCTCACCAATATCCTCCCCTTAGTTACTGGTCTCACCAATATCCTCCCCTTAGTTACTGGTCTCAGCAACATCCTCCCCTTAGTTACTGGTCTCACCAATATCCTCCCCTTAGTTACTGGTCTCACCAATATCCTCCCCTTAGTTACTGGTCTCACCAATATCCTCCCCTTAGTTACTGGTCTCACCAACATCCTCCCCTTAGTTACTGGTCTCACCAATATCCTCCCCTTAGTTACTGGTCTCACCAATATCCTCCCCTTAGTTACTGGTCTCACCCATATCCTCCCCTTAGTTACTGGTCTCACCAATATCCTCTTAGTTACTGGTCTCACCAATATCCCCCCTTAGTTACTGGTCTCACCAATATCCTCCCCTTAGTTACTGGTCTCACCAACATCCTCCCCTTAGTTACTGGTCTCACCAATATCCTCCCCTTAGTTACTGGTCTCACCAATATCCTCCCCTTAGTTACTGGTCTCACCAATATCCTCCCCTTAGTTACTGGTCTCACCCATATCCTCCCCTTAGTTACTGGTCTCACCAATATCCTCCCTTAGTTACTGGTCTCACCAATATCCCCCTTAGTTACTGGTCTCACCAATATCCTCCCCTTAGTTACTGGTCTCACCAACATCCTCCCCTTAGTTACTGGTCTCACCAATATCCTCCCCTTAGTTACTGGTCTCACCAATATCCTCCCCTTAGTTACTGGTCTCACCAATATCCTCCTCTTAGTTACTGGTCTCACCAATATCCTCCCCTTAGTTACTGGTCTCACCAATATCCTCCCTTAGTTACTGGTCTCACCAATATCCTCCCCTTAGTTACTGGTCTCACCAATATCCTCCCCTTAGTTACTGGTCTCACCAATATCCTCCTCTTAGTTACTGGTCTCACCAATATCCTCCCCTTAGTTACTGGTCTCACCAATATCCTCCCCTTAGTTACTGGTCTCACCAATATCCTCCTCTTAGTTACTGGTCTCACCAATATCCTCCCTTAGTTACAGGTCTCACCAATATCCTCCCCTTAGTTACTGGTCTCACCAATATCCTCCCCTTAGTTACTGGTCTCACCAATATCCTCCCCTTAGTTACTGGTCTCACCAATATCCTCCCTCTTAGTTACTGGTCTCACCAATATCCTCCCCTTAGTTACTGGTCTCACCAATATCCTCCCCTTAGTTACTGGTCTCACCAATATCCTCCCTTAGTTACTGGTCTCACCAATATCCTCCTCTTAGTTACTGGTCTCACCAATATCCTCCCCTTAGTTACTGGTCTCACCAATATCCTCCCCTTAGTTACTGGTCTCACCAATATCCTCCCCTTAGTTACTGGTCTCACCAATATCCTCCCCTTAGTTACTGGTCTCACCAATATCCTCCCCTTAGTTACTGGTCTCACCAATATCCTCCCCTTAGTTACTGGTCTCACCAATATCCTCCCCTTAGTTACTGGTCTCACCAATATCCTCCCCTTAGTTACTGGTCTCACCAATATCCTCCTCTTAGTTACTGGTCTCACCAATATCCTCCCCTTAGTTACTGGTCTCACCAATATCCTCCCCTTAGTTACTGGTCTCACCAATATCCTCCCCTTAGTTACTGGTCTCACCAATATCCTCCTCCTTAGTTACTGGTCTCACCAATATCCTCCCCTTAGTTACTGGTCTCACCAATATCCTCCCCTTAGTTACTGGTCTCACCAATATCCTCCCCTTAGTTACTGGTCTCACCAATATCCTCCCCTTAGTTACTGGTCTCACCAATATCCTCCCCTTAGTTACTGGTCTCACCAATATCCTCCCCTTAGTTACTGGTCTCACCAATATCCTCCCCTTAGTTACTGGTCTCACCAATATCCTCCCCTTAGTTACTGGTCTCACCAATATCCTCCTCTTAGTTACTGGTCTCACCAATATCCTCCCTTAGTTACTGGTCTCACCAATATCCTCCCCTTAGTTACTGGTCTCACCAATATCCTCCCCTTAGTTACTGGTCTCACCAATATCCTCCCCTTAGTTACTGGTCTCACCAATATCCTCCCCTTAGTTACTGGTCTCACCAATATCCTCCCCTTAGTTACTGGTCTCACCAATATCCTCCCCTTAGTTACTGGTCTCACCAATATCCTTCCCCTTAGTTACTGGTCTCACCAATATCCTCCCCTTAGTTACTGGTCTCACCAATATCCTCCCCTTAGTTACTGGTCTCACCAATATCCTTCCCCTTAGTTACTGGTCTCACCAATATCTTCCCCTTAGTTACTGGTCTCACCAATATCTTCCCCTTAGTTACTGGTCTCACCAATATCCTCCCCTTAGTTACTGGTCTCACCAATATCTTCCCCTTAGTTACTGGTCTCACCAATATCCTCCCCTTAGTTACTGGTCTCACCAATATCCTCCTCTTAGTTACTGGTCTCACCAATATCTTCCCCTTAGTTACTGGTCTCACCAATATCCTCCTCTTAGTTACTGGTCTCACCAATATCCTTCCCCTTAGTTACTGGTCTCACCAATATCCTCCCCTTAGTTACTGGTCTCACCAATATCTTCCCCTTAGTTACAGGTCTCACCAATATCCTCCCCTTAGTTACTGGTCTCACCAATATCCTCCACTTAGTTACTGGTCTCACCAATATCCTCCCCTTAGTTACTGGTCTCACCAATATCCTCCCCTTAGTTACTGGTCTCACCAATATCCTCCCCTTAGT
>OZ024750.1:52380003-52400003 GCA_964016885.1 Eledone cirrhosa
CCTCCCCTTAGTTACTGTCTCTACTCAATATCCCTCCTTAGTTTACTGGGTCTCACCAATATCCTCCCCTTAGTTACTGGTCACACCAATATCCTCCCCTTAGTTACTGGTCTCACCAATATCCTCCCCTTAGTCTACTGGTCTCACCATATCATCCCTTAGTTCTGGTCTCACCAATATCCTCCCCCTTAGTTACTGGTCTCACTAATATCCTCCTTAGTTACTGGTCTTCACCAATATCCTCCCCTTAGTTACTGGTCTCACCATATCCTCCCCTTAGTTACTGGTCTCACCAATATCCTCCCCTTAGTTACTGTCTCACCAATATCCTCCTTAGTTACTGGTCTCACCAATATCCTCCCTTAGTTACTGGTCTCACTAATATCTCTCCCTTAGTTACTGGACTCACCAATATCCTCCCCTTAGTTACTGGTCTCACCAATATCCTCCCTTAGTTACTGGTCTCACCAATATCCTCCCCTTAGTTACTGGTCTCACCAATATCCTCCCTTAGTTACTGGTCTCACCAATATCCTCCCTTAGTTACTGGTCTCACCAATATCCTCCCTTAGTTACTGGTCTCACCAATATCCTCCCCTTAGTTACTGGTCTCACCAATATCCTCCTTAGTTACTGGACTCACCAATATCCTCCCCTTAGTTACTGGTCTCACCAATATCCTCCTTAGTTACTGGCTCACCAATATCCTCCCTTAGTTACTGGTCTCACCAATATCCTCCCCTTAGTTACTGGTCTCACCAATATCCTCCCCTTAGTTACTGGTCTCACCAATATCCTCCCCTTAGTTACTGGTCTCACCAATATCTCCCCTTAGTTACTGGTCTCACCAATATCCTCCTTAGTTACTGGTCTCACCAATATCCTCCCCTTAGTTACTGGTCTCACCAATATCCTCCCTTAGTTACTGGACTCACCAATATCCTCCCCTTAGTTACTGGTCTCACCAATATCCTCCCTTAGTTACTGTCTCACCAATATCCTCCCCTTAGTTACTGTCTCACCAATATCCTCCCTTAGTTACTGGTCTCACCAATATCCTCCCCTTAGTTACTGGTCTCACCAATATCCTCCCCTTAGTTACTGGACTCACCAATATCCTCCCCTTAGTTACTGGTCTCACCAATATCCTCCCTTAGTTACTGGTCTCACAATATCCCCTTAGTTACTGGTCTCACCAATATCCTCCCCTTAGTTACTGGTCTCACCAATATCCTCCCCTTAGTTACTGGTCTCACCAATATCCTCCCCTTAGTTACTGGTCTCACCAATATCCTCCCTTAGTTACTGGTCTCACCAATCTCCCTTAGTTACTGGTCTCACCAATATCCTCCCCTTAGTTACTGGGTCTCACCAATATCCTCCCCTTAGTTACTGGTCTCACCAATATCTCCCTTAGTTACTGGTCTCACCAATATCCTCCCTTAGTTACTGGTCTCACCAATATCCTCCCTTAGTTACTGGTCTCACCAATATCCTCCCCTTAGTTACTGGTCTCACCAATATCCTCCCTTAGTTACTGGTCTCACCAATATCCTCCCCTTAGTTACTGGTCTCACCAATATCCTCCCCTTAGTTACTGGTCTCACCAATATCCTCCCTTAGTTACTGGTCTCACCAATATCCTCCTTAGTTACTGGTCTCACCAATATCCTCCCTTAGTTACTGGTCTCACCAATATCCTCCCTTAGTTACTGGTCTCACCAATATCCTCCTTAGTTACTGGTCTCACCAATATCCTCCCTTAGTTACTGGTCTCACCAATATCCTCCCTTAGTTACTGTCTCACCAATATCCTCCCTTAGTTACTGGTCTCACCAATATCCTCCCTTAGTTACTGGTCTCACCAATATCCTCCCTTAGTTACTGGTCTCACCAATATCCTCCCCTTAGTTACTGGTCTCACCAATATCCTCCCCTTAGTTACTGGTCTCACCAATATCCTCCCTTAGTTACTGGTCTCACCAATATCCTCCCTTAGTTACTGGTCTCACCAATATCCTCCCTTAGTTACTGGTCTCACCAATATCCTCCCCTTAGTTACTGGTCTCACCAATATCCTCCCCTTAGTTACTGGTCTCACCAATATCCTCCCCTTAGTTACTGGTCTCACCAATATCCTCCCTTAGTTACTGGTCTCACCAATATCCTCCCCTTAGTTACTGGTCTCACCAATATCCTCCCTTAGTTACTGGTCTCACCAATATCCTCCCCTTAGTTACTGGTCTCACCAATATCCTCCCCTTAGTTACTGGTCTCAACCAATATCCTCCCTTAGTTACTGGTCTCACCAATATCCTCCCTTAGTTACTGGTCTCACCAATATCCTCCCCTTAGTTACTGGTCTCACCAATATCCTCCCTTAGTTACTGGTCTCACCAATATCCTCCCCTTAGTTACTGGTCTCACCAATATCCTCCCCTTAGTTACTGGTCTCACCAATATCCTCCCCTTAGTTACTGGTCTCACCAATATCCTCCTTAGTTACTGGTCTCACCAATATCCTCCCCTTAGTTACTGGTCTCACCAATATCCTCCCCTTAGTTACTGGTCTCACCAATATCCTCCCCTTAGTTACTGGTCTCACCAATATCCTCCCCTTAGTTACTGGTCTCACCAATATCCTCCCCTTAGTTACTGGTCTCACCAATATCCTCCCCTTAGTTACTGGTCTCACCAATATCCTCCCCTTAGTTACTGGTCTCACCAATATCCTCCCTTAGTTACTGGTCTCACCAATATCCTCCCCTTAGTTACTGGTCTCACCAATATCCTCCCCTTAGTTACTGGTCTCACCAATATCCTCCTTAGTTACTGGTCTCACCAATATCCTCCCCTTAGTTACTGGTCTCACCAATATCCTCCCCTTAGTTACTGGTCTCACCAATATCTCTCCTTAGTTACTGGTCTCACCAATATCCTCCCCTTAGTTACTGGTCTCACCAATATCCTCCCCTTAGTTACTGGTCTCACCAATATCCTCCCTTAGTTACTGGACTCACCAATATCCTCCCCTTAGTTACTGGTCTCACCAATATCCTCCTTAGTTACTGGACTCACCAATATCCTCCCCTTAGTTACTGGTCTCACCAATATCCTCCCCTTAGTTACTGGTCTCACCAATATCCTCCCCTTAGTTACTGGTCTCACCAATATCCTCCCTTAGTTACTGGTCTCACCAATATCCTCCTTAGTTACTGGTCTCACCAATATCCTCCCCTTAGTTACTGGTCTCACCAATATCCTCCCCTTAGTTACTGGTCTCACCAATATCCTCCCCTTAGTTACTGGTCTCACCAATATCCTCCCTTAGTTACTGGTCTCACCAATATCCTCCCTTAGTTACTGGACTCACCAATATCCTCCCCTTAGTTACTGGACTCACCAATATCCTCCTTAGTTACTGGACTCACCAATATCCTCCCCTTAGTTACTGGACTCACCAATATCCTCCTTAGTTACTGGACTCACCAATATCCTCCCTTAGTTACTGGACTCACCAATATCCTCCCCTTAGTTACTGGAATCCTCTACCAATATCCTCCCCTTAGTTACTGTCTCACCAATATCCTCCCCTTAGTTACTGTCTCACCAATATCCTCCCCTTAGTTACTGGTCTCACCAATATCCTCCCCTTAGTTACTGGTCTCACCAATATCCTCCCCTTAGTTACTGGACTCACCAATATCCTCCCCTTAGTTACTGGACTCACCAATATCCTCCCCTTAGTTACTGGTCTCACCAATATCCTCCTTAGTTACTGACTCACCAATATCCTCCCCTAGTTACTGGCTCACCAATATCCTCCCCTTAGTTACTGGTCTCACCAATATCCTCCCTTAGTTACTGGTCTCACCAATATCCTCCCTTAGTTACTGGACTCACCAATATCCTCCCTTAGTTACTGGACTCACCAATATCCTCCCCTTAGTTACTGGTCTCACCAATATCCTCCCTTAGTTACAGGTCTCACCAATATCCTCCCCTTAGTTACTGGTCTCACCAATATCCTCCCCTTAGTTACAGGTCTCACCAATATCCTCCCCTTAGTTACTGGTCTCACCAATATCCTCCTCTTAGTTACTGGTCTCACCAATATCCTCCCTTAGTTACAGGTCTCACCAATATCCTCCCCTTAGTTACTGGTCTCACCAATATCCTCCCTTAGTTACTGGACTCACCAATATCCTCCCTTAGTTACTGGTCTCACCAATATCCTCCCCTTAGTTACTGGTCTCACCAATATCCTCCCTTAGTTACTGGACTCACCAATATCCTCCCCTTAGTTACTGGACTCACCAATATCCTCCTTAGTTACTGGACTCACCAATATCCTCCCCTTAGTTACTGGTCTCACCAATATCCTCCTTAGTTACTGGTCTCACCAATATCCTCCTTAGTTACTGGTCTCACCAATATCCTCCCCTTAGTTACTGGTCTCACCAATATCCTCCAATCCCCTTAGTTACTGGTCTCACCAATATCCTCCTTAGTTACTGGACTCACCAATATCCTCCTTAGTTACTGGTCTCACCAATATCCTTCCTTAGTTACTGGACTCACCAATATCCTCCCCTTAGTTACTGGTCTCACCAATATCTTCCCTTAGTTACTGGTCTCACCAATATCCTCCCCTTAGTTACTGGTCTCACCAATATCCTCCCCTTAGTTACTGGTCCTCACCAATATCCTCCTTAGTTACTGGACTCACCAATATCCTCCTTAGTTACTGGTCTCACCAATATCCTCTCCTTAGTTACTGGTCTCACCAATATCCTCCTTAGTTACTGGACTCACCAATATCCTCCTTAGTTACTGGACTCACCAATATCCTCCCCTTAGTTACTGGTCTCACCAATATCCTCCTTAGTTACTGGTCTCACCAATATCCTCCCCTTAGTTACTGGTCTCACCAATATCCTCCTCTAGTTACTGGTCTCACCAATATCCTCCCCTTAGTTACTGGTCTCACCAATATCCTCCCCTTAGTTACTGGTCTCACCAATATCCTCCCCTTAGTTACTGGTCTCACCAATATCCTCCCCTTAGTTACTGGTCTCACCAATATCCTCCTTAGTTACTGGTCTCACCAATATCCTCCCCTTAGTTACTGGTCTCACCAATATCCCCCCCTTAGTTACTGGTCACACCAATATCTTCCCCTTAGTTACTGGTCTCACCAAAATCCTCCTTAGTTACTGGTCTCACCAATATCCTCCCCTTAGTTACTGGTCTCACCAATATCCTCCTTAGTTACTGGTCTCACCAATATCCTCCCCTTAGTTACTGGTCATACCAATATCCTCCCCTTAGTTACTGGTCTCACCAATATCCTCCCCTTAGTTACTGGTCTCACCAATATCCTCCCCTTAGTTACTGGTCTCACCAATATCTCCCCTTAGTTACTGGTCTCACCAAAATCCTCCTTAGTTACTGGACTCACCAATATCCCCCTTAGTTACTGGTCTCACCAATATCTTCCCCTTAGTTACTGGTCATACCAATATCCTCCCCTTAGTTACTGGTCTCAACCAATATCCTCCCCTTAGTTACAGGTCTCACCAATATCCTCCTTAGTTACTGGTCTCACCAATATCCTCCCTTAGTTACTGGTCTCACCAATAACCTCCTTAGTTACTGGTCTCAACAATATCCTCCTTAGTTACTGGTCTCACCAATAACCTCCTTAGTTACTGGTCTCACCAATATCCTCCCCTTAGTTACTGGTCTCACCAATATCTCCTCACCCCTTAGTTACTGGTCTCACCAATATCCTCTCCTTAGTTACTAGTCTCACCAATATCCTCCCCTTAGTTACTGGTCTCACCAATATCCTCCCCTTAGTTACTGGTCTCACCAATATCCTCCCCTTAGTTACTGGTCTCACCAATATCCTCCCCTTAGTTACTGGTCTCACCAATATCCTCCTCTTAGTTACTGGTCTCACCAATATCCTCCCCTTAGTTACTGGTCTCACCAATATCCTCCCCTTAGTTACTGGTCTCACCAATATCCTCCCCTTAGTTACTGGTTTCACCAATATCCTCCCCTTAGTTACTGGTCTCACCAATATCCTCCCCTTAGTTACTGGTCTCACCCATATCCTCCCCTTAGTTACTGGTCTCACCAATATCCTCTTAGTTACTGGTCTCACCAATATCCCCTTAGTTACTGGTCTCACCAATATCCTCCCCTTAGTTACTGGTCTCACCAACATCCTCCCCTTAGTTACTGGTCTCACCAATATCCTCCCCTTAGTTACTGTTCTCACCAATATCCTCCCCTTAGTTACTGGTCTCACCAATATCCTCCTCTTAGTTACTGGTCTCACCAATATCCTCCCCTTAGTTACTGGTCTCACCAATATCCTCCCCTTAGTTACTGGTCTCACCAATATCCTCCCCTTAGTTACTGGTCACACCAATATCCTCCCCTTAGTTACTGGTCTCACCAATATCTTCCACTTAGTTACTGGTCTCACCAATATCCTCCCCTTAGTTACTGGTCTCACCAATATCCTCCCCTTAGTTACTGGTCTCACCAATATCCTCCCCTTAGTTACTGGTCTCACCAATATCTTCCACTTAGTTACTGGTCTCACCAATATCCTCCCCTTAGTTACTGGTCACACCAATATCCTCCCCTTAGTTACTGGTCTCACCAATATCCTCCCCTTAGTTACTGGTCTCACCAATATCTTCCACTTAGTTACTGGTCACACCAATATCCTCCCCTTAGTTACTGGTCTCACCAATATCCTCCCCTTAGTTACTGGTCTCACCAATATCCTCCCCTTAGTTACTGGTCTCACCAATATCCTCCCCTTAGTTACTGGTCTCACCAATATCTTCCACTTAGTTACTGGTCACACCAATATCCTCCCCTTAGTTACTGGTCTCACCAATATCCTCCCCTTAGTTACTGGTCTCACCAATATCCTCCCCTTAGTTACTGATCTCACCAATATCCTCCCCTTAGTTACTGGTCTCACCAATATCCTCTCCTTAGTTACTGGTCTCACCAATATCCTCCCCTTAGTTACTGGTCTCACCAATATCCTCCCCTTAGTTACTGGTCTCACCAATATCCTCCCCTTAGTTACTGGTTTCACCAATATCCTCCTCTTAGTTACTGGTCTCACCAATATCCTCCCCTTAGTTACTGGTCTCACCAATATCCTCCCCTTAGTTACTGGTCTCACCAATATCCTCCCCTTAGTTACTGGTCTCACCAATATCCTCCCCTTAGTTACTGGTCTCACCAATATCCTCCCCTTAGTTACTGGTCTCACCAATATCCTCCTCTTAGTTACTGGTCTCACCAATATCCCCTTAGTTACTGGTGTCACCAATATCACCTTAGTTACTGGTCTCACCAATATCCTCCCCTTAGTTACTGGTCCACCAATATCACCTTAGTTACTGGTCACACCAATATCTTTCTTAGTTACTGGTCTCACCAATATCCTCCCCTTAGTTACTGGTCACACCAATATCCTCCCCTTAGTTACTGGTCTCACCAATATCCTCCCCTTAGTTACCGGTCACACCAATATCCTCCCCTTAGTTACTGGTCCACCAATATCACCTTAGTTACTGGTCACACCAATATCTTTCTTAGTTACTGGTCTCACCAATATCCTCCCCTTAGTTACCGGTCACACCAATATCCTCCCCTTAGTTACTGGTCCACCAATATCACCTTAGTTACTGGTCACACCAATATCTTTCTTAGTTACTGGTCTCACCAATATCCTCCCCTTAGTTACCGGTCACACCAATATCCTCCCCTTAGTTACTGGTCTCACCAATATCCTCCCCTTAGTTACTGGTCCACCAATATCACCTTAGTTACTGGTCACACCAATATCCTCCCCTTAGTTACTGGTCTCACCAATATCCTCCCCTTAGTTACTGGTCCACCAATATCACCTTAGTTACTGGTCTCACCAATATCCTCCCCTTAGTTACCGGTCACACCAATATCCTCCCCTTAGTTACTGGTCACACCAATATCCTCCCCTTAGTTACTGGTCCACCAATATCACCTTAGTTACTGGTCTCACCAATATCTTTCTTAGTTACTGGTCACACCAATATCCTCCCCTTAGTTACTGGTCTCACCATTATCCTCCCCTTAGTTACTGGTCTCACCAATATCCTCCCCTTAGTTACTGGTCCACCAATATCACCTTAGTTACTGGTCACACCAATATCCTCCCCTTAGTTACTGGTCACACCAATATCCTCCCCTTAGTTACTGGTCACACCAATATCCTCCCCTTAGTTACTGGTCACACCAATATCCTCCCCTTAGTTACTGGTCACACCAATATCCTCCCCTTAGTTACTGGTCACACCAATATCCTCCCCTTAGTTACTGGTCACACCAATATCCTCCCCTTAGTTACTGGTCTCACCAATATCTTCCACTTAGTTACTGGTCTCACCAATATCCTCCCCTTAGTTACTGGTCTCACCAATATCCTCCCCTTAGTTACTGGTCCACCAATATCACCTTAGTTACTGGTCTCACCAATATCTTTCTTAGTTACTGGTCACACCAATATCCTCCCCTTAGTTACTGGTCTCACCATTATCCTCCCCTTAGTTACTGGTCTCACCAATATCCTCCCCTTAGTTACTGGTCCACCAATATCACCTTAGTTACTGGTCACACCAATATCCTCCCCTTAGTTACTGGTCACACCAATATCCTCCCCTTAGTTACTGGTCACACCAATATCCTCCCCTTAGTTACTGGTCACACCAATATCCTCCCCTTAGTTACTGGTCACACCAATATCCTCCCCTTAGTTACTGGTCACACCAATATCCTCCCCTTAGTTACTGGTCTCACCAATATCTTCCACTTAGTTACTGGTCTCACCAATATCCTCCCCTTAGTTACTGGTCTCACCAATATCCTCCCCTTAGTTACTGGTCTCACCAATATCCTCCCCTTAGTTACTGGTCTCACCAATATCTTCCACTTAGTTACTGGTCTCACCAATATCCTCCCCTTAGTTACTGGTCACACCAATATCCTCCCCTTAGTTACTGGTCTCACCAATATCCTCCCCTTAGTTACTGGTCTCACCAATATCTTCCACTTAGTTACTGGTCACACCAATATCCTCCCCTTAGTTACTGGTCTCACCAATATCCTCCCCTTAGTTACTGGTCTCACCAATATCCTCCCCTTAGTTACTGGTCTCACCAATATCCTCCCCTTAGTTACTGGTCTCACCAATATCCTCCCCTTAGTTACTGGTCTCACCAATATCCTCCCCTTAGTTACAGGTCTCACCAATATCTTCCACTTAGTTACTGGTCTCACCAATATCCTCCCCTTAGTTACTGGTCTCACCAATATCCTCCCCTTAGTTACTGGTCTCACCAATATCCTCCCCTTAGTTACTGGTCTCACCAATATCCTCCCCTTAGTTACTGGTCTCACCAATATCCTCCCCTTAGTTACAGGTCTCACCAATATCTTCCACTTAGTTACAGGTCTCACCAATATCTTCCACTTAGTTACTGGTCTCACCAATATCCTCCCCTTAGTTACTGGTCACACCAATATCCTCTCCTTAGTTACTGGTCTCACCAATATCCTCCCCTTAGTTACTGGTCTCACCAATATCTTCCACTTAGTTACTGGTCACACCAATATCCTCCCCTTAGTTACTGGTCTCACCAATATCCTCCCCTTAGTTACTGGTCTCACCAATATCCCCTTAGTTACTGGTCTCACCAATATCCTCCCCTTAGTTACAGGTCTCACCAATATCTTCCACTTAGTTACTGGTCTCACCAATATCCTCCCCTTAGTTACTGGTCTCACCAATATCCTCCCCTTAGTTACTGGTCACACCAATATCCTCCCCTTAGTTACTGGTCCACCAATATCACCTTAGTTACTGGTCTCACCAATATCTTTCTTAGTTACTGGTCTCACCAATATCCTCCCCTTAGTTACTGGTCTCACCAATATCCTCCCCTTAGTTACTGGTCTCACCAATATCCTCCCCTTAGTTACTGGTCTCACCAATATCCTCCCCTTAGTTACTGGTCTCACCAATATCCTCCCCTTAGTTACTGGTCTCACCAATATCCTCCCCTTAGTTACTGGTCACACCAATATCCTCCCCTTAGTTACTGGTCTCACCAATATCCTCCCCTTAGTTACTGGTCTCACCATTATCCTCCTTAGTTACTGGTCTCACCAATATCCCCTTAGTTACTGGTCTCACCAATATCCCCTTAGTTACTGGTCTCACCAATATCCTCCCCTTAGTTACTATTCTCACCATTATCCTCCTTAGTTACTGGTCTCACCAATATCCTCCCCTTAGTTACTGGTCTCACCAACATCATCCTTAGTTACTGGTCTCACCATTATCCTCCTTAGTTACTGGTCTTACCAATATCCTCCTCTTAGTTACTGGTCTCACCAATATCCCCTTAGTTACTGGTCTCACCAATATCCTCCCCTTAGTTACTGGTCTCACCAATATCCTCCCCTTAGTTACAGGTCTCACCAATATCCTCCCCTTAGTTACAGGTCTCACCAATATCCTCCCCTTAGTTACAGGTCTCACCAATATCCTCCCCTTAGTTACAGGTCTCACCAATATCCTCCCCTTAGTTACTGGTCTTACCAATATCCTCACCTTAGTTACTGGTCTCAACAATATCCCCCTCTTAGTTACTGGTCTGCCAGGAGGGGTGTGTGGTGTGTAGTGTGCCAGGAGGGGTGTGTGGTGTGTAGTGTGCCAGGAGGGGTGTGTGGTGTGTAGTGTGCGAGTAGGGGTGTGTGGATTGTCGGGGGTGTCTAACAAGTGTTAGATTTTAACCCCTTTTTTACAATATTCCTAATAAAAGATGTTTCATATGATTTTAAGAATAAAAAAATAAAATTGAAAGCTTTTGATAATCTAAGTTGATCTCTGGAACATAACTGACGTATTCAAAAAAAGAGTTTTAAATATAAACTTTATAAAACAAAAGGGTTTTCATCTTAGCGCCATAGATAGTTCGGTATAAAAAGGTTTTTAGTGGAACTTAATTTAGGCAGAAGGTCAGCAATTTTGGGGGAAGGGAAAATCAATTATATCAACTCAGTACATAGCTTTAGAATTTAATGTGTTGTCAATATGGATGAAAACTGTTGGTTATGGTTGATTGTTGTTTAGATGGCTTCTGGTTGTGAAGGATGCCAACTAAGACTTGATCAACCTCAGGTCACTTGGATGACGGTATGTATGTTATAAGACCTGAAACACACTGACTCCAGGTACAATAGAAGGAATTATTCAATGATTGACATCTGTTGATGTCTGGAGACCTATATAAAATAAAGTAATATAAGATTCATAATATCATCATCATCATCATCATCTTCGTTTAACGTCCATTTTCCACGCTAGCATGGGTTAGACAATATATATATAATTATCACCACTTAACATCTGTTTTCTATTCTGGTAGGGGTTTTAATGGAATTTTGGGGGCAATGACGTACAGCTAGATGCCCTTCCTGACACCAACCCTTTTCATTGCTTTTTACAACATAAAGATATGGTGTACCTATTCTAAACCAGATGTGTGTGCACACATATGCATGTATATGTATATGTGCACACACATATACATGCATATGTGTGCACACACACACATGCATGTATATGTGTGCACACATATACATCGATGTGTGTGCACACATATGCATGTATATGTGGATTTACTAGAGGCGACGGATGAGGTTTGTGGCTGGACTAAGACCTCAAGCAGGAGGAGAGTGACTTGGTGGTGGAACAATAAGGTAGATGAAGCAGTCAAGGCCAAGAGACAGGCATGGAAAGAATGGAAGAACGGGGGGAGCAGGGTACATTACATAGAGACCAAGAGGGAAGCTAGGCGACAAGTATACTTAGCTAGGAGGGAAGCAGAGGATAGAAAATTCAAGCATGTTTTAAAACGTGAGGACCAGAAACAGGAGGTATTCAAGATTGCGAGGCAGTGTGTCAGAGATAGTTGTGATGTCATTGGAGAGAAGTGTATCCGGAATGATAAAGGTGAGCTTGCCCTCACAAGTGCTGAGAAGAAAGATGCATGGAAGAGTCATTATGATAGATTACTAAATGAGGAGAATGCATGGGAAGAAGAGACCCTACCCCACGTAGACCCTATAGAGGGACCAGCAGTACAAGTCAGCGGCAGCGTAGTAAGTAAGGCAATCAGAGATATGAAGATAGGGAAGGCAACCGGTCCATCGGGTATAGCTGCCGAGATGCTGAAGGCATCTGGGTCTGTAGGTCACACTATAACCACACGTATCGTTAACCAGGTAATACTAGAG
Source organism: Eledone cirrhosa (assembly GCA_964016885.1). NCBI lineage: Eukaryota > Metazoa > Mollusca > Cephalopoda > Octopoda > Eledonidae > Eledone > Eledone cirrhosa. The sequence continues at coordinate 52,392,385 of OZ024750.1, forward strand.
GGGGCCATACCAAAAGATTGGTGCAGTAGCATCATTGTCAACTGCTACAAAGGTAAAGGCAATGCACTAGATAGAGGAAACTATAGAGGTATAAAGTTGATGGACCAGGTCATGAAAGTAACAGAAAGAGTTATAGCACAGCTGATTAGGGACCGGGTGAATATAGACGAGATGCAATTTGGGTTTGTACCAGGGAAAGGCACCACTGATGCGCTCTTCCTTGTGAGGCAATTACAGGAAAAGTACCTAGCTAAAAGTAAGCCACTCTACTTGGCATTTGTCGACCTTGAGAAAGCCTTTGACAGAGTTCCACGTGCAGTAATCTGGTGGGCTCTTAGAAAACTAGGAGTAGATGAATGGCTTGTGAAAGCGGTACAAGCCATGTATAGGGGAGCAGTCAGCAAAGTTAGGATTGGCAATGAGTATAGCGAGGAATTTAGCGTACAGGTTGGGGTCCACCAGGGCTCTGTTCTTAGCCCTCTCCTGTTCATCATAGTCCTGCAGGCAATAACGGAGGAGTTTAAGACCGGATGCCCATGGGAACTCCTGTATGCTGATGACCTCGCACTCATAGCTGAATCTATGGTAGAACTAGAGAATACATTCCAAACCTGGAAGCAGGGACTAGAGAGAAAGGGCCTCAAAGTCAACATGACAAAGACTAAGGTCCTTATAAGTAGACGAGAAAACAGAACCCAGATCCCCTCAGGGAAATGGCCTTGCTCAGTATGTAGGAAAGGTGTAGGTAGGAACTCCATTCTTTGCCCCAAATGCAAACAATGGGTACACAAGAGATGTAGCGGGATCTCAGGAAGCTTAATTAAGAATGTAGGATTCACATGCAGCAGCTGTGCTGAAACAGCAAGCAAACAGCCACAGGAAACAAGTACCACCAATCTCTGGGAGGGCCCTGTAGAAACAGTAGACAGCTTCTGCTACCTAGGTGACCGAATTAGCAACGGAGGTGGGTGCTCAGAAAGTACAATAACTAGGGTAAGAACGGGATGGAAGAAGTTTAGGGAACTACTACCACTGCTAGCTGCAAAAGGCTTCTCCCTCAGAATGAAAGGCAGACTGTATGATGCGTGTATCCGAACAGCGATGTTGCATGGTAGTGAGACCTGGGCGCTGAAGGTGGAAGACTTACGTAGATTAGAGAGAAACGAAGCCTGCATGCTCCGATGGATGTGTAACAGTAATATACGTGAACGACAAAGCATAAATGAATTGAGAGAGAGACTGAGCATAAGAGGAATCAAATGCTGCGTGCAGGAGAGGCGGTTACGCTGGTATGGACATGTGATGCGTATGAAGGATGACAGCTGCATAAAAAGGTGCAGAGCACTAGAAGTTGATGGAAACCGCGGAGTGGGGAGACCCAAGATGACTTGGGATGAGGTGATAAAAGCCGACCTTACCCAACTACACCTCTCAAAGTCAATGACACACGACCGTGACTTCTGGCGTCACGCAGTAATACAGGGTACCTGACCTCCCATGGGTACATGCTGAAGCATATAAACAATATGCCCCCCCCCCCACCGCAAGGTGGTCGTGGAGGTGCCACGGCAAAAAAGCACCCAGCCCACACTGTAAAGTGGACGTGTAGGCGCCACGAAAAAGCACCCAGCACTCACTGTAAATGAGGTTGGTGTTAGGAAGGGCATCCAGCTGTAGAAATCAAGCCAGATCAGTTCCTGTATGAGCAAGGCATGGTCAGCCGACCAGACACTGCCCACAACAGGACAACCCGTCTAACCCATGCTAGCGTGGAAGAACGGACGTAAAACGGTGATGATGATGATGATGATTTGAACATCATGAATTTGGCTGGTGATTTTTTTCTTTCTTCTGTATTATTTCATGTATTTTCATTTCCATGAATAACATTTTCCAAATGTGGAGCAAGTTAAACCAACCGTCACAGGTAAGGAGCAGGAACTAGTAAAGGAGGCTAGATGCTACCAACTAGATATAGTCATGGTTTCCTCACCAAAGTTCTGTGGCTCTGATACTGTAGATTTGGATGGAGGATGGAAACTCTACTATTCAGGTGTGGTGCCAGAAATGACTGAACAGGTGAGAGTGGAGATACTCACAAGCCCCTGGCTATCAGAATCTGTTATGGACTGGATACCATTAGGAGAGAAGATTTGCCTCTTCAAGCTGAGGCTGAAAGCTAGGTCTTTGTGGGTGGTGCAAGTTTATGCACCAAACAAGGAGTCTGAATATAGGTCTTTCCTTGAAGACGTAACTGCAGCGTTAGATGTAGTTACAAGCAGGCATAAAGAATCACAGCAGTGTCCAAAGTTCAGACATGGGAGGACTTTGTTTCAGCTGGAATCCAACTTCAGATCAGCAAATAAAGTGTTCTGGTAGACCATCTGCCCACTTCATAATAAGAAGTCCTCCTCCATACCTGCTATCAAGAACATGTCTGGAAGCGGTGACTAATCTCTCGGAAGCTGAGGCCATAAGAGCAGTTGAGGACCTGAAATGTGGCATGGCCACTGGGGAAGATGAAATCCAGCCCGGGATGTTAAGAGCCTTAAATAGAGAAGGTATTCTCTGGCTGACACATGTGTGCCGGATGGCCTGAATCTTTGGAAAGGCACCTAAGCAATGGCAATCGGGAGTGATAATCCAAATTTTCAAAAAGGGAGACAAGAGAGATTGTTCCAATCACAGAAGGATTTCCTTGTTAAGCCTCTCCGGTAAAGTCTATGCTAAGTGTCTGGCAAAGAGATGCAGGGAGATTGTTCATGAACAGTATGGTTTTCGCCCCAGATGCAGCACAGCTGACCAAATACTCATATTACGGCAGGTTTTCGAGAAATTGTAGGAGTATCATCATGAGGTATATTTTTGTTTTGTGGACCTTGCAAAGGCATATGATTGCATTCCTCGGACCTGCTGTGGAAGGTTCTGCAGGAGTATGGGATTGATGGTCAGCTTCTTGGTGCCCTGATGTCTCTATACAAATGTCCAAGTATTTGTGTTCAGATAAATAGTCCTAAATTGAAACCATTCAACGTGGGAGTTGGACTCCGCCAAGGGTGCATACTGTCACCTCTCCTGTTCATTATTCACATGAACAGTATTGACATGAGCAGCTGGGTTGGAAGTGGTTTCATGACTGGCGGGTGTAAAATCAGTCGGCTTGAATTTGCAGGCGACATGGAGTTATTTAACTCAACTGAAGGTGATGTCTGACTTGCACTCGATAGGTTTGATGCTGAGTGTTTGCATGGCTGGAATGAAAATTAGAGCTGCAAAAACTGAGACACTTACAGGTAAATGGAATTCCACTGAAGCAGGTAGAGAAGTTAAAGTATCTTGGGACTGTGTTCACAAGTGATGGAAGGCAGAAGGCTAAATTAAGGGCAAGAATTGCAGGAGCTGGTGCAGTAATGCATTCACTTCAGCATTTAGTAATCAGAAGAAGGGAGGTAGACATAAAAGCCAAACTCACAATCTTTAATTTGGTATTCGTGACAACCCTTACCTATGATCATGAATCTTGGGTAATGACTAAAAGAATATGATTGCGAATACAAGCAACTGAAATGGGGTTCCTCTGAAGGGTCTTTGGAGTAACGTTACTTGATAGAGTGCATAGCTCAGAGATGAGAGAGTCACTCCAGGTAGAGCCGCTACTTCTCTGGATTGAGAGATCACAGCTCCGATACTATGGGTGTGTGGTTAGAATATCTCAGGAAAGAATCGCTGGATAGATTTTAAGGGCAAAACCAATCAGCAGGAGACCCAGGGGTAGACCCCGAGCAAGATGGTTGGATGAAATCCATCAGCTTTGCTGGTCTCACTTGGGGATCCAGCCGGATCAGCTGGAGGTGGACATTACATATATATTTCAGATGAAGGGTCTAAACCCGAAGTACTTGCCAGATCTACCCTGACCACAGCAGCACTTACAAAACTTAAGACCATCTGGAATAACTAGAACATATTCCTCAGCTCAAAGATCAGACTGATTCAATCTCTAGTCATATCCATATTCTTGTATGCCTGTCTTGGACAATAACAGCAGATCTGGAGAGAAGAATACAGGCTATGGAGAAAAGATGCTTCAGAAAGCTCCTTGGTATCACCTTCAGAGACTGCATGTCCAATGAGGAGGTGCAAAACAGAATTAGGTAAGCCTCTGGGACCTATGAAGACCTAGTGACCATTGTAAAACAAAGCAAATTGAGATGGTACGAGCACGTGACAAGATGTTCAAGGCTTGCCAAGACTGTCCTGCAGGGAACAGTACAAAGAAGGAGGAAGAGGGGCAGGGAAATAGATGGGATGACAACATCCCAGAATGGACAGGTATAAGGCTGAATGTAACTATTGAGGGAGGCAGAGAGGGGAGAGGAATGGAAAGAGCTGGTTTACAGGTCATCTGTGGCGCCACAACGGTCCACCAGACTACAAGAAAGATGAGATGATATATATATACAAATCTTTCAGGTATCCCTCTATTTCCCCAATTGCAAATGTTCTGCTCACAATTATTGCTGTATTTATCACTTCGCTAGCTTCCACAACACATTTACTTTTTTTACCCTCATTTTCTCTACCATGCTGCCTCTCTATCTGTCTATTTTGCCATCAGATGCTACAGGCCATGACTTGGCTACCTACCTCACAATTCCCCCCCCCCCCCTCACACCACCATAGCCTATTCGACCAATCAAACCTCAGAATGCCCCCCCCCCCCACACTACCAACCCCAACAAACCCTGCCATTTCTACTACTACCTAACTCTCTCCTCCCCCGTCCCAGCCCAACACACCCTGCCATTATTACCACCACCACTGTTTTTCTAGCCCTGAATTTTCCTACCGTTATGTATGGATGAGCTGAGAATAAATTGGAGCAACTCTGAATTAATAGATGAAAATGAATATGAATCCGCGAGCTACCAAGCACCCATGTGAAGCTCCAATTCAGAGACAGGAAGCACACCCCTGCAAAAATTGACCCTTCCCTACAAATGTCGACAAATGCCCAAAACTCCGAGTTGGTATCATCAATGTAAGCACAATGAAAGGAAGAGCAGGAGAAATCGTAGAAATGCTAGAGCGAAAGGAAATTGATGTATGCTGTGTGCAAGAGACTAGATGGAGAGGAGAGTCTGCTAGAGTCCTTGTAGGAAAAAGTCAGTGCTACAAATTTTTCTGGGTGGGAAATGACGATGGGATGGGTGGTGTAGGTATACTACTAGCTGACAAGTGGGTAGATAAAGTAATCTCAGTGTACAGGGTAAATGCAAGAATCATTAAACTCAGACTAGTCCTGAATAAAACAATTACCACAATGATATCAGCTTACGCACCCCAATCGGGGTTGCCAGACGAACTTAAGGATAGGTTTTACGAGTCCCTAATGCACACTACTGCTCTAACAGACGACAATGACTTCCTAATCATCACAGGAGATTTTAACGGACATGTAGGTAAACACTGTGACGGCTTCAATAGAGTCCATGGAAGCCATGGGGTTGGCACAAGAAATGAAGGATTCAGACTTCTAGAATTCTGCGACGCCAATGACATGTCAATATGTAACACAAACTTCAAAAAACCCGACAACCACCTGATCACCTATAGATCAGGGGAGCATTCTAGTCAGATAGATTTTATCCTCATCAGAGGACGTGACAGATGGACGGTCGTAAACACAAAAGCCTTCCCTAATGTACCTCCCAACATAGCTTAGTTGTCAGCGACCTCACGGTCAGAACTAGACGAACCTGGAAACAGAGGCCAACCTGGAGAAGAAAGATCTGGAAGCTGAAAGACCCCTCAGCCAGTAACAGATTTAAAGATATTTTACTCAACGCCTACGACAGTAAAGAAGAACAGATAGAGACATTCAATGTAGAAGAGCACTGGGAGTTCCTAAAAAATAACTTACTCGAGGCGACGGATGAGATCTGTGGCTGGAGTAAGATCACAAGCAGGAGGAGAGTGACTTGGTGGTGGAACAATAAGGTAGATGAGGCAGTTAAGGCCAAGAGACAGGCATGGAAAGAATGGAAGAACGGGGGAAGCAGGGTACATTACATAGAGACCAAGAGGGAAGCTAGGCGTCAAGTATACTTAGCTAGGAGGGAAGCAGAGGATAGAAAATTCAAGCATGTTTCGCAACGTGAGGACCAGAAACAGGTGTTCAAGATTGCGAGGCAGTGTGTAAGAGAGAATTGTGATGTCATTGGAGAGAAGTGTATCCGGAATGATAAAGGTGAGCTTGCCCTCAAGTGCTGAGAAGAAAGATGCATGGAAGAGCCATTATGATAGATTACTAAATGAGGAGAATGCATGGGAAGAAGAGACCCTACCCCAAGTAGACCCTACAGAGGGGCCAGCAGTACAAGTCAGCAGCAGCGTAGTAAGGCAATCAAAGATATGAAGATGGGGAAGGCAACCGGTCCATCAGGTATAGCTGCCGAGAAGCTGAAGGCATCTGGGTCTGTAGGTCACACTATAACCACACGTATTGTTAACCAGGTGATACTAGAAGGTGTCATACCAAAGGATTGGTGCAGTAGCATCATTGTCAACTGCTACAAAGGTAAAGGTGATGCACTAGATAGAGGAAACTATAGAGGTATAAAGCTGATGGACCAGGTCATGAAAGTAACAGAAAGAGTTATAGCACAGTTGATTAGGGACCGGGTTAAACTAGATGAGATGCAATTTGGGTTTGTACCAGGAAGAGGCACCACTGATGCCCTCTTCCTTGTGAGGCATTTACAGGAAAAGTACCTAGCTAAAAGTAGGCCACTCTACCTGGCATTCGTCGATCTCGAAAAAGCCTTTGACAGAGTTCCACGTGCTATAATCTGGTGGGCTCTTAGAAAACTAGGAGTAGATGAATGGCTTGTGAAAGCCATGTATAGGGGAGCAGTCAGCAAAGTTAGGATTAGCAATGAGTATAGCGAGGAATTTAGCGTACAGGTTGGTGTCCACCAGGGCTCTGTTCTTAGCCCTCTCCTGTTCATCATAGTCCTGCAGGCAATAACGGAGGAGTTTAAGACCGGATGCCCATGGGAACTCCTGTATGCAGATGACCTCGCACTTATAGCTGAATCTATGGTAGAACTAGAGAAGAAATACCAAACTTGGAAGCAGGGACTAGAAAGAAAGGGTCTCAAAGTCAACATGACAAAGACTAAGGCCCTTGTAGGTAGACGAGAAAACAGAACCTAGATCCCCTCAGGGAAATGGTCTTGCTCAGTATGTTGGAAAGGTGTAGGTAGGAACTCCATTCTCTGCCCCAAATGCAAACAATGGGCACACAAGAGATGTAGCGGGATCTCAGGAAGCTTAATTAAGAATGTAGGCTTCACATGTAGCAGCTGTGCTGGGACAGCAAGCAGCAAACAGCCACAGGAAACAAGTACCACCAATCTCTGGGAGGGCTCTCTAGAAACAGTAGACAGCTTCTGCTACCTAGGTGACCGAATTACCAGCGGAGGTGGGTGTTCAGAAAGTACAATAACTAGGGTAAGAACGAGATGGAAGAAGTTCAGGGAACTACTGCCACTGCTAGCTGCAAAAGGCTTCTCCCTCAAAATGAAAGGCAGACTGTATGATGCGTGTATCTGAAC
>OZ024750.1:52405003-52412503 GCA_964016885.1 Eledone cirrhosa
TCCTAGTATATGCATTTCTTGTTCGTTTACCAGATGAGATTTATATATACATGTATGTATGTAAAAGGTAAACAGATATAACACAATCGGTACCGTATATGGAAGGAATACACACACATATCTATATATATACACATACATATATATATATATGCACGCATCTAAATAGGTTTGAGATATGAAAATTATGTGTGTGTATGTATGTATGTATGTATGTATGTATATATATATATATATATATATATATAATATTGTGTTGTTTTCGTGTCTTAATACAGGTTCTTAAACTCCCACCCTATCTCACTTCGTAACTATTCATAATTTATTCATTTGTAAAATAAAAAGATGGCGGGGATTTTGATATTGAGGCCATTGCAGACATTTTTATTGCGTATCGATTTAGTTAAAATGTGTGTCTATATATTATATATCATTTATGTTAGGCTGTTTACCAATGGGTAGAATCTGTGGTTCGGCTTGGTAAACGATGATGCAACAAATTAATTAAAGCACTCAACGTTATGCAAGTCATCCATCGTAGATGAGGTATCCAGAGGCTGGTGCAGGAATGGAGTAAAATATTCATTAAAACAACAACAGAAGGCTAGACTGGAAAATTTACTTTAGAATTTTAATCCCGCGAATGTACTGTACATATTTCGCTGGCTCAGCTGCATCATCCGATTATGGTGCAAAATAGGCGATTTCATCAGGTGTTATTTGCAGAATTATGTAACCGAATTACGTTGAACCCAAGCATAGAATAGAAAATAGGAGATAGGAGATAGAAATAGAAAATTCGATTCGGGGACAGTCTGCTAATTTGGTATCATATTGATAACAAACGGTCCCCTAAATCTACGTTTGGGTTCAATAATTCTGCAAATAAACCTGATGAAATCGCCTAGTCTTGCATCATAATCGGATGATAGAGGTGGAATGCCATTCTAACCACATGCCCATAGTATCGGGGCTGTGATCTCTCAATTCGCAGAATGCCTCCGAGATCAGAGAGTCGCTCCAGACAGAGCCACTACTTCTCCGAATTGAGATATCATAGCTCCGATACTATGAGTATATGGTTAGAATGACACAGGAAAGAATTGATGGACATTTTAACATATTGTTATACTTTGGGTGTGTCATGCTGTAAATTAAAGCTCACGCACCTATTGATTTTTACTTCAAATAACCGGATGGCTGTTTATTTATTGTCACAGTTCTTTCGTTACACATTCTGTGGCTACTCCAGTGGCTAATTTGTTATTTTGTGTCTCCTTTGTTTTGCCCTACATCATCTTCTTTTTGTATGTTGTATGCACCGAGGAAGCCACAGATGTGTGACGAAAGTGCTTTGACAATAAATAAACAGCCATCCGGTTATTAAACCAACCAACTGGAAATTTGTAATAAATTAAAGTGAAATTTAACAGGTGCGTGTGTTTTTATTGGCAGCATGACCCTCCCAAAGTATAACAATATCTGTTTCAACACACGTCTTCAGATAAGAAATCTTGCAAAACATAAAAAAACGAAATATTTATGTGTGTGTATATCCCTTTAACTGCGGTCCTGTTCTTTACATGATATTTACGATATATACATAAAATACATACATATGACATATGACATGTATGATATATATATATATTTATTAATTATTAGTCTTCAAATTTATTATTATTACTATATATATATATATATATATATATATATATATACACATGACATAGTTATAGTGTGCGTTTTTGTAAATAATGTGTGCGTTGTGCGTCGTCTTACCTCCTACTCCTTCGCTTCTTCATTCTCCTCCCATCACCACGTAATTTCCTCCTACCGTCTCTAGGCTACCTCCTCCCACCGCCGCCACTATCACTATACCACTACGTTCACTGTAGAAGTCAGCTAATTTACATAAAATCTACTCTCTGCATTCCCTATTGGTCAGATCTCGGCACCATTGTTTTCCTCTCAACAAGCCCTGAACCTTTGAATGCACGTTTTGCTGTCTTATTTTTGTAACGACACGGTAAGAAATTATGCTCTTTTTCCTTCATTCTCTATATATTTGTGGTCCGACAGATTGGTCGAAACAATTTTCTGACCGCAATTAATGGAAATAACGCCTGGCTTTCCGTCAGTATAGTGTTGAAATGACGTCAAAATGTGTGTCATTACGAAAGGTCATCATTGGTGATTAGTATTCAAAATGGCTACGTACGAGTCACGCTTGTTGCCGTCCTTCTTTTTCACACGCATGCACACACCTCGTTGAACCTTCTCCCTTAATTCAACATCAAGTTATTACTATCATTTACCTTCGCTTTCATTTTTACACTTCCTTTATAATTGCATATTTCGTGTCTACTGCGATGTCGCTGTTACACACACACACACACACACACACATATATATATATATAATGTATTGATGTATATATCTTATGTATATTTCCAATAGAGCCCTCCCCTCTGATACAACCACCGCAAGGTAAAGAAGGGACCTTTACATGGTCGCTCAAACTGCTAAAAGTAACACCCTTCCTTCGAATTACCCCTACTATGTTTTTATTTAATTTAAAAGCTACATATTGAATAATATGATCCTAGATATAGTTTATTTGAAAAAAACAGAAAAAGGCGGGTTGATCAGGACTGATATGGAATGTCTTGATCATCATCATATAGATAGGAGTGCTTGATCAGAGCTGACCTGGGGCTAAATACCAATCAATACAATCATTCCTGTATCATAATAAACTGATTTGTTCTGTAGTTTCTTCTAGGTTTTTAACTATTAAATTTAAAAAAAAACATGTCTGCTACTATTTTCATTTGTGTTGTCAATGGAGCCTCTATGTGGTCGCTAACCTGCTAGAAATAACATCCACCCCTCACTATCTTCAAAAATAAAAGGACATATTCGTTAATGTAAGAAAAACGGGTTGGCTGATCACTGCTGGATTGTCTTCGATCATAGGTTTCCTCAATCAGGGCTGACTAGGGGCTAAATCTGAGGGTGGTCGCTCTACCTGCTAGAAATAGAAGCCAAACTTCCCTCGCATCAACCTCGACATTCTTCAAAAAAGGAAACGACATACTCGTCAATGTAATTTTAGTTATACAAATAAAGAAAAGTGGGGTTCGATGATCATTGTTGGAGTCTTCAATTATAGGTCTGTTCAATCAGGGCTTACTATGGGCTAGACGTGGAGGGATGGCTTCTATCTGGTTGTTCCGCCTGCTAGAAATAGCAGCCAAATTTCTCTGAAATCACACTTTACTAATTTTAAAAAATGCCATTTAGGATACATTAGATAATATTTGATAGAGTTTGGATATAAGACGAGATGGTCATAGCTGGAACGTCGTTGCTCTCGGACCTGGACTGTGCCACATAGAATGTCAGACGTAGTATTTCCAAGGAATGCGGACGTCTGTTGTTATTTAAAAATATATACAGAATAATCTATGTTGTTGGTTTGTAAGTGAGTTATCTACTACACATACCGTTAATAAAATGTTTTTATCATCATTTAGTGAGTTTTTGGTAGTTATAGACGACGTGGATATGTATTTATATGTACGCGCGCGCACATACAGGCATATATACATACAAACATGCCTGCATACACACACACACATACACACACACACACACACACACACACATCCACGCCAGTGGACTTGGTTCTAAATAATAATAATAAATATTTCTTTTAATTTACTTAATATAAATATATATCTCGCTATCTTCCATTCGGTATTCGTGCCAACTTTCACCTATGGTCATATCTTGGGTAATGACCAAATGAATACGATCACAAATACAAGCGGCCGACATGGGATTCCCCTAAAGGGTGTTTGGAGTAACATTACTCTATAAAGTGTGGAGCTCAGAGATGAGGGAGTCACGCCAGGTAGAGCTACTACATCTACAAATTGAGAGGTCACATCTCTGATATTACAGACATGTGGTTAAAGTGTCTCAAGAAAGAATCACTGGACACATTTTACGGACAAAACCAACAGGAAGGAGACCCTGGGGAAGATGGTTGGATAACATCCATGAGCTTGGCTGGTCACGCTTGGGGATCCAGCTGGATCAGTTAGTGACGGTTGCTGTTGACATGACCTGCTGGAAGAAGGAGTGTTTGAGGACTCTGCCCCCTGACGACCTTCTCAGGAATAAGAGACGAAGAAAAAATATGCATCATTTTGTCGTTTTAGTTTTTAAGTGAGTTCGTCCACTAAAAGAATTTTTGTGTTTTGCAACTAGTTGCTGGTGCTTCCTCCTGGTCTCACACATCCCAGACTGGTCGTTAACGTTAGGGCTCTTTAGCTTAAAACAAATGCACCCATTTATTTCGTGTTGGGGGGTTCATCATTGTCTTCCTTAACCCTCTCAATCTCCAAAGCGTCCATGAAACTTTATTTTTAAAACATATTTATCCAAAAACCTTTCCCATCATAATTTTCTACAAGAAAAAAAAACTAAGTGATGTTCTATTAATAAACATTTCCAAATTCTTGATTATTTTCGAAATTATTTGAAAATCATATGCAGCGTTTATTAGAAATATGGTAACAAGAGGTTTAAAAAATGTTCTTATAAAGCCTGAGGCCATCCTGGACCAAGCAAAGGCGCTCCAGCCATGGCTATCCCATCTAGGACCACATTTACCATTTTTCTTTCTTTTTTTTTTAAGGCAGTATTACTGAATCCATCGAAATGCCTGGTTATTTTCAAAATAATTTTTTTTAAATCATAAGGCTTAAATTTCTATATTTTTTCCTTTAATAATCGTTTAATTTAGATATGTTGGTTAACAGTATTATTAAAGAGGAACATCATTAAAGTTTCCTGTAGAAACCATTATTTCTGAAATATACATATATTTACTTAGATTTACACCTGACTTTATTATTGTATTTTATATGCAGTATTATTGTCATGTTTGTTTATAGACCGAGGTGATTGATCATCGAACTGATGAAATGCTTTTCAACTGTCACCTCATATTCTAATGTGCCCTTTAAAAAAACCCGGGTGATTAAACGAAGATTTTGCTGCTATTTTTAGCAGATTGAGCGACTGAGTAGAGGTTACCGCGCCAAGCTTGTTATAATTGTGTGTGTGTGTGTATATATATATATATATATATATCATCATCATTTTACGTCCGCTTTTCCCTATTTATATCATTGTTTTACGGTGTTTCGGAGGGTTGATCATATTGACATATTGACTGATCTATAGCAGTTATATAATTGTATACTATCAGACTTAATATAGTTTCGATCAGACCCTCTTCTTCGGAAACAATTGAGTTCTATCTACGGTACGGATCCTACCACCACATTGAAATATATATATATATATATATATATTTCAATGTTGTTGGTGTTAGGAAGGGCATCCAGCCGTAGATAACCAGCCAGAAACCCCTATATGAATGCCTCAGAATAGGGCCCGTCTAACCCATGCTAGCGTGGAAGATGGACGTTAATCGATGATATATATATATATATATATATATATATATATATATATATATATATATATATATATATATATATATATATATATAATAGACATTCTTCACTAAATCTCTTTTCGTTACAACTATACATTCACCAATGTTTATATTTTTACCAGATTTGCTGGATTTATTGGAGTAATAATGTTTGTGTATTAAGTTTAATATTCAGTATTTTTACTGAAATGTGCCATGTTTTTTATGTAAGCTGTTGATAGTATTAAACTGCTAGCGTGTCTCGGCTGTACCTATATATATGTGTGTTAGGTAATTCCGAAGAAAAAGCAAAGGAAAAAAGAGTGCTCTTTGTATAGAACAGAGCTATTTAATTGTTGTTCACTTTCTAATTATATATATACAATGATATTAAATAAATGGAAACTATATTTATAAAACCATATTTATTCTTCTTTATATATTTCAAGCGTACCAAAACTCTGGTACGTCTCAGATAAAATACAAACTTTGTTTTATAAATATTGACATAACCAAGAAAAGATACCTTAACGGTTCAAGTTTTGCTTATATACATATATATATAATTGTTTCTACTTTTTGGCACAAGGCCAGCAATTACACAGTATATTACTGGTACTTTATTTTATCGACCCCGTAAGGATGAAAGGCAAAGTCAACCTCAGCGGGGTTTGAACTCAGATCGTTAAGGGACGTAACTATGCTGGACAGCATGGCATCCGACCCTCTACCGATACTGCCAATCTACCGCATTATATATAATATATAGTGTATGTTTGTATATATAAGTGGAGAGGAGCTTTTCTTTCAAACATGTTATATTAAAAACACGACCAGCCTCCTAGTTTTCTTCACATTTCCTTATTTTTTATCTTTAGAACTGTAGTGTCCCTAAATCTGTGTGTATTAACGAACTTTTCACGGCCCCGACTTCACAATCAAAACGGTCATCTTATATATACACGCTTTTATGTATATATATTTATACACGCGCACTTACTGGGGCGACACTGTTATTGATTTTCTAGAGCTTGTATTTATTTCGTGGTGTTGTTGCTAAACATATTGGAAATAATCGTTGTTTAACAAGGACAGACACCCCACCTCTCTCTCTATATATATGAGACAGATTAATGTGTTGTGGAAGTATAGAAATAAACATTCACTGATGTAGGTCTCCTGCTGGCCTTGTGCCAAAGGTAGAAACAATTATATTTTATATATATATTTAGTTGACTGGTGCCGAGCCCACGGGTTGTAGTAAGCCCTAGCTCGGCAAAACTTGAGTACCAGTCAACGTTTTAATTTACAAATAAGAAGGAAAGTACTCAATGCGAAAGTTGTATAAATATTTATTGTAGTGGGGATAATTAGTGAAACTGAGTAGTAAATGAGATTTCATACGAATGAAACAGTTCTAGTCCTGTAGAATATATATATATATAATATATATATAATCACTTTTTTTTAAATTGAAACTAATTATAATTTACCTTATACATAGTATTAAGCATTTGAATGTTACTGCAATTGTTTTACAATCTGTGTGCAGACTAAAACATATATAGGGCTGATTCTTCAACTTTTGCTCTCATACTACCGTACTTGTACGTGTGTTGGCCTTATTATTTGTGTAAGTGTGCAGGAGGAACCCTTTCAGTTGCAAAGTGTAGCTCCCACTCTCATGAAATCAGTAGTCATGTAACATAATGTAATAAGTGGCGGTTTAGACTGACTGTTGTTTGTAGTGTTGCTGTCTTCCAATTACAATGGAGAATCTTGTATGTTTTATATAGCAGCAAATAGCAGCAACTTTCTACTTCACTGCAATTTTTCTTTACTGCATTTTTTCAGTTTTTACATTCAGCCTGATTAAATATAGCAGTTTATCAAATATATAGATATGCTTTATATATGTGTGTGTGTATATATATAAATACACAGCCTCGCCTCGCCACATATATATATATATATATATATATATA
>OZ024750.1:52415003-52472503 GCA_964016885.1 Eledone cirrhosa
AGAAAATATTGTTGCTGAATATATACACACCACACAGTAGTCCCCGGTATTCGCGGGGGGATCCGTTCCTAGAGCACTCGCTAAGAGCAAGAAACCGCGAATATCGGACGTTGTCCATTAACATGCCTATAAACGTCAAAACAACGTAAAATATAATTAAAAAAAAAAGAGGGAGCGTCTTATGCGGCAAATACGGTATATTGTTATTAATAATTCAACGTTTATATATAAATTCTAGTTGTATAATAAACAATCAAGGAATTATACACAAGCACCTGTGTAGAAATCCATTAGATTATTTGCTCCCGCTCCTTTATATTTCTCCTAGCTGTATTTATCAGCAGCCCCTTTCTTATAATGACCCACATTCGATTCTCGTTCAAAATTTATCGCGGCTCCCATATTTTATAATTATTTAGTAGTAGTTGTTAATTTCTACGTGTCATAGTGTTGCTCACTCTTCATTTTACTCAGTAGTACTTGTTCTCTCTCAAACGTGATGTTTAAAACTATTTGGAAGTTTGTAATATTTAAGAGATGAGATGTTATGTTTGTGTATATTTATATCGTGTTACCTGGCTTTATATTTCATACAAATCTACATATGTGTGCCTCTCTCTCTCTGTGAGATAATCGTTTCTAGCATTCTTTTATTCGTTTATTGGATTGAATTATTAGACTGCGGCTATGCTGGAGCTTCGCCTTTGAGGGAGTTAGTCAAGCATATCGGGCCCCAGTATTTTTAAAACTCTGATAATTATTTTATCGATCTATTTCTGTCGAACCACTAGAACATCAAGAGTAGACGTAAACACAGACACGCACACCAAACATTGTATATGTGTGTACACACTTACACACATCATATATATCACCGTTTTACGTCCATGTTTCCATGTTGGACGAGTTATCATGTTGTGAGCAGGTCAGGTGACCGTGTTTTCCTCATACAGAAGCGATTTTGGCTTGGTTTCTACAGCTGGATGCCCTTCCTAGCGTCAACCTCATTTACAGTGAGTACAGGGTGCTTTTTGTCGTGTCGCCATCATGACCACTTTACAATGTGTGTATGTATATATATATGAAAGTATGTAAGCTGCTACAAAGCTGGTTTGACAATTAAATAGTCAAACAAGTTGGGCATATAAATCCCTACAGTCGCCAAAAAGTGGATAGAACCACCTTTGGGAATCAATCTCCCATCTGTTGTATGTAGGGCACTGCACTCTAGGTTCAATTCCCACCAAGGTAAACTTTGCCTTTCATCCTTTCTAGGTTGATCATAAAGCACCTACCAGTTCAAAATGGTAGATTAGTGGAATTGTCAGTGTTGGGTAACATGTCCTACGGTATGTGTGCTCTTCTCAGTGTTGGGTAACATGTCCTATGGTATCTGTGCTCTTGTCAGTGTCAGGTAAGATGTCCTACAGTATCTGTGGTAGCTCTGTGCACTCTCAATTTAAGTCCTGCTGCCTCCTGTCACTGAAAAAAAAAAAAATGATGATAGTATAGGGCTGTGACCCCTATACTTAAAACACTTGTGAGATGCAATCTTATAGTTGAAGGCGAAGAACTAGCTTATCGATTGCCAACTGGATGTCAGAATCGCTATATCATCAGCATAGTCCAGGTCCGACAGCGCGAAATTACGGCCCACTGTGACACCAGGAAAGTTCATGAGCGCATGGGTGGTGATCCAATCAATAGTATAATTGTACAAGGTAGGCAACAGAACACAGCCTTGTCGAACGCCGGAGCAGATGTCGAAGAACTGGGATTCTTGACCATAAGCGTGGACCTTAGTGCAGGTAGAAAGATAGTAGGATTTTAGCAGGTCAAGGAGTTTCGGTGGTATACCATCTGCATGCATAACCTTCCAAAGGGCTCCACGATTGACTAAATCAAAAGCAGCGGTAAAATCTATGAAGCAGATGAGGGTCTTCTGCTGATAGCACCAGCGATGCTCAAGCACCCGACGCAGCGTAAAAATCTGATCTGTACACCCTCGACCAGGACGAAAACCACATTGATTTGGCCTTGTGCATGAATATTGTTGATTTTGAAATCGTTTTAGCAATATGGTAGTGAATATCTTAGCGGCAATGTCGATTAGGCTTATACTGCAGTAGTTGCTGCAACAGTGTTTATTGCCTTTCTTGAAAAACGGAATATGTCAGAAGAGTATTTAAAAATCTCAGCAGGAATACCATCTCCAGACACTTTTTTTTTTTTTTTTTTCCATCTCGAATTCTGCAAACTGTGCATGCTGCAAAATCTCCTTCCAGCAGGCTCTTCTCACGAGGCATCTTCGCTGGCTTGGTCATGCTCTCTGTTGACAACCGGGCGACTTCATCCATGAAGCCATTGATCCATCTCCTCCGTTGGGATGGAGGAAACGTCGTGGAGGCAAACTGAAAATGTAGCTTAGATCTTAGACCCACATCTGTATGGGGTTCGGCAATGGAACCGCGAATGACTGATACTCATATCTTTGATAGCGTCGAACCGTCGTGCTTGGTCGGCCTTTATTCGGAATATAGTAAATTCGACCCAGGGTGAATGCTGCCACACACACACACACACAATCTTACAGGTGGGCGGTTAAACCTGGAAAAGTGGTGATAGTAGGCCTGCTAAACCTGCATTGGTGTTTGCTGTAACAACGAATATCTCAGTTCTGATGATTGAAAATTGAATGAATACGATTTAGTGTTTGAAACGTCGGGCTTACAATCGTGAGGTTGTGTGTTCGATTCTCAGTCCGGGATTTGCATTGTGTTCTTGAGCAAGACACTTTATTTCACATTGCTCCAGTTCACTCAGCTGTAGAAATGAGTTGCAACGTCGCTGGTGCCAAGTTGCATCGGCCTTTGCTCTTCCCTTGGACAACATCGCATAGAGAGGGAAGATTGGTAGGCATGGGTGATTACTTACCTTCCACAAACAACCTTGCCCAGACTTGGGCCTCGGAGGGGAATTTTCTAGGTGCAAATCCCATGGTCATTTGTGACGGAAGGGGTCTTTACACTTACTTCCTAACATTAGGTACCATGAGTGAATTTGGTAGATGGGCCAATAAAACTTGTGTGTGTGTGTGTGTGTGTGTGTATATGTCTTGCTTAAACAAGTCCCACGGCTCAGTGATTAGAAGTGCAAATATCCATACCTTTCAAAAGTGATGCTCATCTGGCTGGAGATTGTTTCATGTGGTATGAAGTACAAGATGGAGTGGCTGTGACAGGGTTAACCCACAGCTGCTGTTGGTAGTCATCCTTTCAGTAACCTGAAGCAATGTGAAATGAAGTGTCTTATTCAAGGATACAATGTGTCAATCTTCCTAATTGAACATATCACTACCATGTAGCACTGCACTTACACATGCTATACACAGTCTGTCTTATAAAAGAACTGTATGTTTGCAGCAGGCTTGTTCTACTCTTTATTTACTGTAGTTTTCCATACAACCACTGCAGCACTGATGACCTAGGTAAGAGAAGCTATCAACTACATGGCTCCTGATTTCTGGTCCACAGTCCCCCAAGCACTTGTGAGCTTGTCGAGTAGTTACACAATTCAAAAGCTAGGGTTCTGAGAGGAGAATTTATTTATAAGAATAGGGTCGTTGTTAGAAATCATTAATCTATCAGATCTTAATTCTTGTTTGTCTACCAGAGTTCATTTCACTGCTTCATGTGTTCATTGTTTATACTGAACGCATAGTATCAAATTGTTACATATTGTATCAGATGGCACTATCTGTTCTACCTTACTAACTGGAACTTTTGTCTCTTCATATTGACTCTTAGGCCTTTGGACTGTAAACATTTCATAGATTCTACACACAATAAGAGAACCATGTTGTGAATATATAAAAGTTAATGGTAGCATGCAATCTAAAAAAATAAGAACTTTTGTGATTGTAATAATCCAACTAGCTCATGTCGACAAGTAGATGTCAAATAATAATGATGGAAGTTTTCTTTCAATTGTCTCAGTAGAAACATGGCGTCTGTGGTTCAAAATTTTGATATTAACTTATCTCTTATCTATTCTATCTTATACAACTTCATGGTGAAAATTTGTAGTATTAAAGTAAAGACTTCAATTTTTAATGTGGTGCAGTCATAGTGCTGTTTTGTACTTTTCAAGAATGTTTTGCTCATGTGGTACAGGATGTTAAAAGTTAAATGCTATCTTATACTAACATTGCAAAGACTTCACTCTATTTTCACTCTATGTTCCAGCCGACAAGCTGAGGCCATGTTGGGGCAACTATTTTCAAGATATTTTCTTACAGTTCAAAGCCTCTAAAACTAGTATGTGACTTATCTAGTGGACCTACAGAACTGTAGTTCAAAATATATGGTACATTGTAAATATGGTATATAAAATGGAAGACTTATCTGCTGGACCTACAAAACCCCAGACTGTGTGGTAAAGTAGAGGTGTGATTTATACACAAGTATATAGGGTTATATAGCTAGTCCCTCTTTACTATCCTACTTATGATAGCACTTTCAATAGCACTTTTAAACTATTTTATTATCACTACTGGCTTTTTGAAGACCTCTTCAATTATATTGTTTTATTTTTTGTTCTTTTTTTGTTTTGTTGATATATATAGTTCGAAATAATAAATGCTGGAGTAAATATTACATAGTGTTAACATAGTGTAAACAACACCCCCACCCCACTCTCACTTGGTGAGAGTGGGGTGGGGGTGTTTACAACGTTTCGGAACATAAGTCCTTCATCAGGCTTCATCAGGAGAGGGGGAAGTTAGCGGAAAAAACATGAAAGGACAAAAAAATAGAAATAAAAATAAATATAAAACATGAAGAAAATAAATAGAAACAGAATTAAATGGAATATATAAAGAAAACACAATAAAAACAAAAACTATTAAAAAGTGAGAGGGGTGTATGGATCCAGGAAGGCACAGGGGTGGGTGGAGGGTGAAAGGGAGGGAGGAAGGAAAAATGGAGTCCGAGCAGGGATGGCGGAAGGTGAGGTGTGTAGATGTCTGTGTATGCATGGATGTAAGTGTGAGAGTCTGGGAGAAAGCGAGTGTATGTGATTGTGGGTTTTGAAAAATCATTGTCTGCGTATAGTCTCTATGGGTGTAGGCGTGTGTGTGTGAAAGAGCTGGATATAAATATATATATATAAATTTGAGTTTGTGTTGGTTGCTTATTGACACTTAAGTATGCAGGTTAGAATACTCAATGAAGTGTGCAGGTGAGTCTGTTTCCTCCAGAGTAATTTAAAATAAGAAGTGTAATTCAACAGGTTAAAATTAGCTGCCTGATGAGGGCATAACTATTGAATATATATTGCAGTGAATATGAATAATCAAAGTTAATTTTAACCTGTTGACTTACACTTGTTATATATATATCCTCCTGTTTGGCCTGAAGTGGGGTCCTTTCTTGCTCACACCTCACTCGCGTTGCACGGTCTGTTGTCTCTCGCTCATGAAATCCACACAGCTTAAGCTGATCGGACTCCCATGTGCTTGTTTTTTCCTATCTTTGCGTTGCTATCCTTCTATGTTTGTTTACTTGTCTCGCTCGCTTTACGCGATTTACTTGTCCCAATAGCTTTATTTAGCTATTGCTCGCACCAACTGGAGGTATATGATTTTTAAAGCGATGAAATACCAATGAAGGTTGGAAAATCACTGATGAAGGACTATTTTTATCATATGTAACCCATGTGCAACCACGCAATATTCATTCTTCTCATGTTTTATATATATATATATATATATATTTAATATAGTGGTGTGTTCATGTGCAGAAATGCTACAAAATAGCTTATAAAATAGGGTGAAGACCCTTAAAGATGGAAAAAGTAGTTATCATTGGCTGCTACAAGGAATTGAATCTCATGTAGCTGTTATCTGGGAAATAGAAGGTCCAATTTCATCTTTAAGGTTCTTCACCCTATTATATAGCATTTCTGTGCACACCTCTCTTTATATTACCTTTATCCCCTCAGAGCTTCATAAAAGTGAGAGAGCAGTTATGTATACTCGATATATATATATTACTTAGTTGGAAGGAAGGACAGTACCCATGGCCCTTTTCAGAACCTCCAACACTGATTGGAGACTTGGTGCAAATGCTTGCAACAGAGTGAACTCTCCTCAAGGTCATGTGGTGATGTCAGTGATTTAAGAGTACGTTCCAAGTAAACCACAGCACCAAAATGTAAGGAGCTAAAACAAACACACAATGTTGTGATTCCTCTGTAGCCTTGGTTCTTCATCATTTTTATATGTTTGCATGAGTTAATCCTCTCCAGTACATCATCTCTCTACTTATCTCACAAATATACTGTATTTTATGTCTTTTATCCTTACAGTAGACAATATTAGCTAACCTACTACTTTTAGGGTTTTTCCTGGTTACCATATCTCTACTTTCACTCCCTTTCCCCATCCTTCCAGGCTTCTTTTAATCTGCTTCTTATCAAAATAGCTGTCATCTACTGCGAATTGAAATTTATACCTAACTGATGGAGTTTTAATATCTATCCATCTAACTTTATTTATCTCTGAAGTTAGAAACCCCTCATCTATGTTGTGGATGGGTGTCACTTTCCTTACTGGCTGAAAAGAGAGAGCAAGAGAGAGTCTTGTTATTCATCTTTTGTTTATCTTTTCTTCTTGTAAACACCAAGTTGGAGTCTTAGACAACCAGATTGCTGTCTCATGTTTCTAAAATGTTGTAAATGATAAAATTATTCAAGAGCTTCGTTCCCTCTTCATCTTAACCCTTTTGTTACCATATCATTTTCAAATAATTTTGAAAATAATCAAGAACTTATTAATTATATAAACTGGTGTTTGGAGCATAACTTAAGAAAAGGTTCTTATAAAAAATTATGATGGTTTTTAAATAAAAATCATGATGGAAGGTTTTTAGACAAAAATAAACAGCTTAGTATTATATTAGAACCATGGCTGGTTTCAGACAATTTAGTATTAAAAGGGTTAAGCCAGACCAGCCCTCATATTTGCCAGTATGTTCATCCTAAGTCTCTCTCTCTCTCTATTCCAATTGCATATTTGATGTATTAGATCCAAAGATACTCTAAGATTTATTTAAGATTTACCTAGCTGGATTTGTCTGGAAGGGCTTTATCCACAAAATATTGCCTCAAGAAAGACACCATGATGAGTATGAAGGGAAATTGACTAAAACATCTACTGTAGATACTAATATATTCAGTCATTGTTTTAGTCCAGGAGAATAAATCATCAGGTGGTGTCCAACTATCCTCAGGTGTTTTAAACAGTGTTTTCCACTTTACAGAGAGGCAGTGATTGCCAGTCACTGCTGATCTGGCTTCCAGTTCAACTCTTCTCACTTCAGAACTAACATAAGGTTCCTTCTGCTGCATCCCTCAATCTACCACCTGCTGTCTTCCTCTTTCTTGCTATTTCCAGAGTTGTAAGTATTTTCCACATATACTGTGCTGGGAAATACCCCAGCCATCCTTACTTTGTTGAACCAGGGGTTGGTATTTGATGGCCTTCCTTTCCAGGGCATCTTCACATTCATCTTTCTATGGGACCACCAGTTCAATTAGAATGATCTTCTCCTCCTCAAACCATATGATCATATCAGGCCTCAGGGATATTTGGTAGACCTGGAGAAAAGTACATTTTAGTGAAACACTAAAACAATATTTCTGGCCAGATTAATGAAGAATTATCTTATAATTTATTGAGGTGTTTGGATGATTATGTGCATGAGATTCTGAATAACAAGACTCTTGCTCTCTCTTTACACCCAGCAAGGAATGGTTAGAAATTTGAAATGCTAGAATCCAAACACAGAAATCGCTATAAATAACAATAGCTGTAGAAAATCGAGTAAAATACCCTTATGGACAGAAAAAAGTGGCCAGCAGCAGCTACTACAGTGTATTGGCTACTGTTCCTAAGGGTATTTTACCCAATTTTCTGAAGAATCATGTTTACATCAATCTTACTTCCATTAACTAGTAAAATGATGGCTACAATATCTGTTAAAGTTAAGTAGTTTCACATCTATATTTCTATATAAGTATGAGTGGATTTGAATGGCAGCTAACTGCTTACCTATAAAGTAGAAAGTTGAGAACCCATTTGTCTCCAAGCCAGGGAGTAGATGGTTGGGCCAGTTGCAGTGGGCTACACATCTCAAGTTACTTTATTCTCTTATGTTACTAGTAAGTATACCATGTAAATATATACCAGTTAACAAATTATAAATAATATCTATTTAGCATCAAATACTTAATGAGTTGTTTGAAATGGGGTTTTATATTTCACTTCTGGTCTCAACCAAATACCAGCTTTGCATGGGCCTGCACCTAAGTAAACTGGAATAGGTAGGGTGGTCCAACATGTTCACATCACAGCTTTTGTTGCCATATCTCTCTCTCTCTCTCCTAGTTTTATAATACAGTTTCATATTTATACTCCATCAGATTGAGTCATACTTGTAATCAATTTCACTAACACATATTCAACATCTCACTAGCTAATTAATCTAATTAATGAAGTGTATTCAATGTTAATTGAATAATAAATTTATTAATGATTTCTCATATTAGTGCAGGGCCAAATATTTTTATAAAAGTCTAAATATAGTGGCCCAAGTCCATGCCTCTTCTTGATAGATGAGGGGGTGTATATGTAGGGATGTAGATAAATATGATGAGGGGGTGTATATGTAGGGATGTAGATAAATATGATGAGGGGGTGTATATGTAGGGATGTAGATAAATATGATGAGGGGGTGTATATGTAGGGATGTAGATAAATATGATGAGGGGGTGTATATGTAGGGATGTAGATAAATATGATGAGGGGGTGTATATGTAAGGATGTAGATAAATATGATGAGGGGGTGTATATGTAGGGATGTAGATAAATATTTGTTTCTGTTACTGCCATCACTGTAATGATACAACTATAGTTGTATTTAATATAGAATCTTGGCTCAACTAGCAAACATCATTGTCATTCACCTGAGGCCATAGTAATTGGAATACCTGATCTATGAAGTAATAACGGAAGGAGCTGACTTAACATACAGGATAAGGCAGTTGCCTGGCATGTGGCAGGTGTGGGTTTCATTCTTGCAGGTCACTGTCCAGTTTTTCCCACCCCTAAGGGTTTACATACCCTACTTGTTTCATTATCTTATAGTTAAAGCTGTGTTGTAGCAGCTTACAATAAACTAACATACTTTCAACACCTCATAAAACGATTGTTTTTTTAACCAAATGTTTTAGAATACATCTAGTTCCATATCTCACTGTTCATAAGACAGTGCTCTCTACACTCTCAGCTCATATTCCACCAAGGTCAACTTTGCCTGTCATCCTGTTGGGATCAAAAACTAAAGTACTGAGGTTAATTTTTATTTTCTCTGAAGTAGTTGACTATGTACAGACCCTGTGAGGGATGGTCTCCAGGTTTTTAATGCCTGTGATATGTCTCAACTGTACCTCTACAACATCAAGTGTTGAAAGCTCAGGGAAGGAAAGATCTCACTGGATTGACAACTTTCATTGCTTGAGGATTGCTGAAATATTGGTTATATCCAACTTCATTAAGTATGTTAGGTGCAGGGTGTTTTCAACCCAGTGAATCTTGTGTTCAGTTTTAGTAGACAGAGGCCCCACGATTCTTTTAGAAAGTTTGTAGTTTAAAGAAGTCGTTTAGCTCCAAGATCATTAATTAAAGGTATTCCAGTTATTTTCAGTCAACTAAAGTCAAGACTTTAATTTTAAATGTGATGTAGTCATAGTACTGTTGTAATATGATGTAGTCGTAGTACTGTGGTAATATAATGTAGTTATAGTACTGCCTTGCTAATGTTGGTTAAGAGCAAATGCTCCGAACCCATTGATCCAGTATCCCACCACCAACAATATGTGACTATATCCCACCATCCCAGTATTCCTGTACCAATAATATGTGACTGTATCCCACCATCCCAGTATTCCATTCTACCACTTCTGTTCACTATTGTTCTTTAGTCTTGGTTCTTCAGTGAGGTATTTTGTCATATTCATGTGAAAGAAAGTTTATATAGATTTCAGGTTTTAATTGACAAATATAATTTTTTCAGGGATTTTCACACAGATGCCCAATGTTGGGGACTATATGCATGGCAGGAGGTCAGGCGGTGTCATGGCAGTGGAAAGATTCTGTTAAAATGTGTGTTGCAATTTGATGTAATGACAGAACATAGAAGTCACTCAGTCATGCAACAGTACAATATAGAAGTCACTCAGTCATGTAACAGTACAATATAGAAGTCACTCAGTCATGTAACAGTACAATATAGAAGTCACTCAGTCATGTAACAGTACAATATAGAAGTAGTTTGTCAACAACCTTAATTATTGGAATAATCCTCTGCTTTCTAATTATTGCTTTGGTAACCATGTGGTTTCATATTCCATTACACTATATGAGACCTTGGGAAAGTGTATTCTAAGATAGCCTTAGGCCAACTAATGCATTGTCAGTGAACTTGACGAAAATTGTAAGGAAATCCATTGCATGTGCATAATATATGTGTGTGTGTGTGCCAGTCACCGCGTGCCTTTTCATAACAATACCATCTAAAACAAGCAGTGACATTTGTTTATGTCTCTCATAAACAATATATCATGCAAGCTCAGCAGTTTGATGATGGTTAACAGTATAAGAAGGTACAGTATCCAGCACTACCTTGAAAAATTTTGTCCAACCCATACAAGCATGGAAAAGTGGCTGTAAAAATGATCATCATTGTTATGTCCATTTTTCATACTGGATGGGCAGCTTCCCTGCACTTATTCTATTCGTTCATCTCTTCTGTGAGACTCAGCTATTTGAAATCAGCCTTCACCACTTCAGCTCAGGTTTTCATCAATCTTCCATTTGGAGTTCCTAGCATTTCTTCACTCAACAGTTGTCATCCATACATATAACATGTCTATACCGGTAGAATCTTCTCTCTTACTATATCTGATTCCCTTTATGCCCAATTTTGCCTTTGACTTATCTACACTTCATCATTCATGCACATTAACATTACACTGTTCTTTGTAAACTTCACATATCCTCTGCATTCAATACCCATGTCTCATTACTAGATATTTATCATTAACTCTTAATACTTTGCAATGATTTAGCATAAAATATCTAAAAGTGAGTTTATTAATACAAATGTTTGTAGTATTTTGTGAACATATTCAGTATTAGTTAGAGTAAAGACTTTAATTTTTAATGTAATGCAGTTATAGTTCTGTTTTGTACTTAGGAAGAATGTCTTGCTAATGTCATGCAGTAAAGGATGTCAAAGAATATCTTGTTTTATTTGCAGCTTTTTATTGCACCATGCCAGCCATTAAACTTAAGAGAGTGACAGCAGAATACCTGGCTGAAAAATCTGCACAGCAATCTAAGGCAGCAGCTGCAGCAAGTACAGCTGCATCTACTGCAACACCATCTGCAACAGATGAAGAGGCTTCAAACAGATCAGAATCCAGTGCAGCAGCAACTCCAGCTACACCTACTAAGACAGACTCAAAAAATAAAACTAAGCAGACTGCCTCTGAGACACCCAAGACTGGTGGCGCTGGATCCAAGATTCTTGCTAAATTAGATGACACAGTCCTCACTGAGAAACGTAAAAGAAATGTTCCTGCTGCTGAACTCAAGTTGATGGAATGGTTTGTTTTGTCTTTTATTTCTTTATATGGTAAAGGAGACTCTTCAGTCTGACTGAGTATATATCAACCTCTCTAGTACTGCTGCCAGGATAAAATACACCCAGTACACTCTGTAAAGTGGTAGTGTTGGTGCCAGGATAAAATATACCCAGTACACTCTGTAAAGTGGTAGTGTTGGTGTCATGATAAAATACACCCAGTACACTCTGTAAAGTGGTAGTGTTGGTGCCAGGATAAAATATACCCAGTACACTCTGTAAAGTGGTAGTGTTGGTGCCAGGATAAAATACACCCAGTACACTGTAAAGTGGTAGTGTTGGTGTCATGATAATATACACCCAGTACACTCTGTAAAGTGGTAGTGTTGGTAACATGATAAAATACTCCCAGTACACTCTGTAAAGTGGTAGTGTTGGTGTCATGATAAAATACACCAAGTACACTCTGTAAAGTAGTAGTGTTGGTACCATGATAAAATACTCCCAGTACACTCTGTAAAGTGGTAGTGTTGGTATCATGATAAAATACACCCAGTACACTCTGTAAAGTGGTAGTGTTGGTGTCATGATAAAATACACCCAGTACACTCTGTAAAGTGGTAGTGTTGGTGTCATGATAAAATACACCCAGTACACTCTGTAAAGTAGTAGTGTTGGTGCCATGATATAATACTCCCAGTACACTCTGTAAAGTAGTAGTGCTGGTGTCATGATAAAATACACCCAGTACACTCTGTAAAGTGGTAGTGTTGGTGCCATGATAAAATGCTCCCAGTACAAACTGATAAAATACACCCAGTACACTCTGTAAAGTGGTAGTTCTGGTGATGTGATAAAATACCCCCAGTACATATTACAAAGCTATTGTTAGCAAGAGCATCCAACTGTAGAAACTGGAATGCAGGAGCAAGATGAGATCTCTCTAACTTTTCTAGTTTTGGACTGTGACAACCCAACCATTATAGAAAGTGGGCATAAAATAATGATGATGTTAGTTTGAACACAGTAGGGAAATTACTAGTTATAATGTCGTACTTACAATACAAGTGTCCTAGTTTATAAAGAAATTAATCAGGTTTTTTTTTCACATCACTTATGGCTCATATTGTCACAAGAAGTATGTGTTTGAATGTTTCCAATATTTGTGGATCCAAGGATTTACAGGCCATGTTTGGAAATATTATCCAGTGACACAGGGTAGAGACCTGTTCAAGAGCTTTGTAGTCAAAGGGTTGTTTTAAATATGATACCATATATAATTGCAAATTAATTTACTGGGCCTACAAACCCTCAATGCAAAATATGTGGTACATTGTAAATGTATGTAAAATGGAAGTGCAACATAAGCATAGGTATATACACTAAGTTAAACATTTATTTTTCACTATCTTTACTTTAACTCTAATTAATTACGTATAATTCTATGTAAGAAAGTTATGGTTTTTTCCCCCATGCATTCACAGGCTGGATAACGCCCAGCTTATTCCAGTTTCAGGTTGTTAAGTGACTGAGAATTCAAGACTGGACATGAGTGCCAGTCCATCACAAGGCTGTTTCTGGTATCCATTTCTTACTAAATGAATTGGAGCAATGTAAAATGAAATGCCTTGCTCAAAGAAACAATGTGTCTCCCAGTCTAGAAATTGAACCTACAACCATATGATCGCTCAATACCCCTGATCATAATTCTAAATTACATTCTTCATTTTTTGTTTGTTTTTAATCAAACTCCACATTTCACTGCAGTAAGAGTTTTATTGTGTTATTGTAGGCTTGATGATAACTTTGAAGAGAGAGACAGTACATCTATTTCAATGTTAATACTATATGATTACTATGCTGAAACATGTCAGTTGGATGCATCCAAAGTTGTCGATATTCCAAACTTTAAAAAGGTAAAAACAACTAATTCTCTTGATTAAATGTAAAAATATCTGAGCTGTCTTACAATTCTAATTTTTCTATTAACGTCATTTTTAGAGAGAAACCGTTTTTCAATATTTACACTTTTATAACTATCCAATTAGAGGTGACTAAAAGGGTTGGAAAGGCTTCCAGCTGTAAAAAATTGCCTCAAAGAGGACCTATGATGAGTATGAAGCCTTACATAGGACCCTTATGGTTAACCTCTGCTTTAGCAGGGAAAATGACCGTTATTGTTTGATCTTCATCTTTAGTTGTCTTATTCAGTGATGTGTACATAGTACTAAACTGAATTAGAACCAAGAATCTTTATTTATTAATCAAGTTCAATAATGTTCTTATCCACTAGACTATTGATGAATATACATAGTGTAGATGTAATCTGTATGATCTAATGCATAATATAAGGGTAAAGACCCCCTTCGGTCATGAGTGACCATGGCATTTGCACCGAAGCACAAGTCCGGGCAAGATTGTTTGTGTAAGATCAACAGTCACCCATGCATACCAACCTCCCCTCACCACACCACCGATGTTGTCCAAGGGAAAAGCAATGGCTGCTACAGCTTGGCACCAGTGATGTCACTACTCATTTCTACAGCTGAGTGAACTGGAGCAATGGGAAATAAAGTGTCTTGTTCAAGAATACAATGCAAAGCCCGGTCCGAGAATTGAATTCACAACCTCATGATTGTAAGCCCAACACTAACCACCAAGCCCTACGCCTTCACAATGCATAATATAGAGGTAATATATTCCTATATTATTGAAAAATTCATAGTCTGGAAAATTAAAATCTTATATAAACTAATTTCTGTTAACCATACTACTATACATTATAGTAGTATGTTACTACTAATTCAATAATTTATATATTATAGTAGACTCATCTTTGTTGTGTCCAATGCCCTAGCCCCTATACTAAACACTACACCCAGTCCTTCTTTTCCAGATCATCAGCCTTCTGGAACTCTCTCTCTCTCTATTCATCTCTCCTCCTCTCACCCTCCATACTGTTTCCCATGTCCCAACCCTATGGAACTCCCTGCCTGCTCCCTCTTCAGGATATGTACTAACCACTACACCCAGTCCTTCCTACTTTCACTGTTGGATCTCAGGAACTCCCTCCCTGCTCATCCTTTCTCAAAGAAATCGACTTGCAACAATTTAACCCTTAACATCCTGTAATGATTTAGCAAAGAATATCTAAAAATTGATTTGTTAATTCAAATGTCTATGGACAGATTGTGAATAAATTTGCAGTATTTAGAGTAAAAACTTTAATTTTTAATGTGATGCAACCATAGGGCATTTTTATAGTTTTCAAGAATGTTTTGCTAATGGGGTTTGATGTGGTATAGGGCAGATCAACTGCATTGATCTCTCCAGTCAGGACGAAAGGTAAAGTTGACCTTTGGCAGGATTTGATCTTAGAATAAATACTGCAAAGCATTCTAAACAACATTCTAATGACTGTCACTTTACCAAAGATTAAATTAGCTTATGTAAAATCTCTGATTATGTTTAATGTGTATAAGAATTTCTCTATCTGTTTGTTTGATATATAATGACTATATTTTAATATTTGAAAATAGATTGTACGCCAGAAATTTGGGAAAGGTATTGGAATCAAGGACACTTCAGCTTATAAAGGTTTGTTAAAAGAAAAGAAACCTAAAAAAAAACCAACAGTTCAAGCTGAATCACTACGATTAAAAATGAAAGACATTATTGATGAAGCTCTGAAAGAGTCGGGAAATCCTGTATCCTTTTATTTTTATATTTACATTCAATGTTTCATATATACCTTTAATGTGTCATGTGTTTATCTGTTTTATAAAGCTGTGGTTTGGGTGTTAGACTTACGATTATATGGTTATAGGTTCAATTCCTGAACCAGGCAAAATATTTTATTTCACATTGCTCCTTCTGCTGGGAATTGTGACTGGCACGATAGTATCAGCAAAAGAAAGTTTAATGGAAACATTGTTTTCATGATCTGATGGGATAATTTGCTCATTTCCTGGTTTATCAACCCATGAAAGTTTATTGTATATAATTGCAGATGTCACATTTTTTTTGGTTGAGAAATAGGAGCACTAAAATATTTGGTACGGAAAGCCATGTGATTTCGCTATCAAATGTTAGTGTTGTGTAGGGGTCAAAGACTGGAGCCTAAATATAAACAAAGGGGTGTGTGATTTATATACAGAATATTGCTTCATTCAAAATATCAGAATAGGGGATTGAGTGATTTACTTACTGAACCTTGCCCTTTGTGGATGAAAGACGGAAGCCAAAATATTAGAGACACAAAGGAGTGCGACTTATATGAGTATATACTGTATTTCATTTAGTAAAACTAGAATCCAAGGAACTTAGTGATGGGTCTGTTAAATACATTAGAATAAGTTGATCATGAGAAGGAACCCTCATCAAGCATGATTACTGTAGACCAAACCTTTTAAACCACCAACCCCTTTGTGGAATCCTTGACTTGCCTTTGGCCTCAGGCATCTACACAAATACATAAGTAAACAGGATATAAAATAAGTATACAATAAAGACTATAAATCAAGAAACCTGTCTCAGCAAGTTGTTTATTTTACACAATGTCACTTGACTTTCAAGGTAATCTCATTAACCACTTTGGGAATCCCTGCTTTATACTATCAATTTATGTGTAGTTTTTTCTTAACAAAGTGGTTCAGAAAAAAGGTGTTCGTTTTCATTGGTTGAAACAGTATATTGGGGCCAAATATCCTGCCCTGCGGGTTGATTTAAAACCAGGCCTTCTAAAGGTTGCTCTTGAACGAGGTGTTCGATTTGGATCCGTTCAATTGGTGAGTGATTCATTATTATTTTTATTATTGTTGTTGTTATGTTGTGTGGGAGAGTGATGGATTGGTAGTATCAGTAGAGTGTCTAACATGTGGGAGAGTGGTGGATTGGTAGTATCAGTAGAGTGTCTAACATGTGGGAGAGTGGTGGATTGGTAGTATCAGTAGAGTGTCTAACATGTGGGAGAGTGGTGGGTTGGTAGTATCAGTAGAGTGTCTAACATGTGGGAGAGTGGTGGATTGGTAGTATCAGTAGAGTGTCTAACATGTGGGAGAGTGGTGGATTGGTAGTATCAGTAGAGTGTCTAACATGTGGGAGAGTGGTGGATTGGTAGTATCAGTAGAGTGTCTAACATGTGGGAGAGTGGTGGGTTGGTAGTATCAGTAGAGTGTCTACCATGTGGGAGAGTGGTGGATTGGTAGTATCAGTAGAGTGTCTACCATGTGGGAGAGTGGTGGGTTGGTAGTATCAGTAGAGTGTCTAACATGTGGGAGAGTGGTGGTTGGTAGTATCAGTAGAGTGTCTAACATGTGGGAGAGTGGTGGGTTGGTAGTATCAGTAGAGTGTCTAACATGTGGGAGAGTGGTGGGTTGGTAGTATCAGTAGAGTGTCTAACAACATGCTTTGCAGCATATATTTACGGCCCTTTATGTTCTGAGTTCAAATCCCAATGAAGTTAGTTTTGTTTTTCATCATTACAGGACCAATAAAATAAAGAACCAGTAATACACTAGGGTCAATTTAATCAACTTTCCCCTTCAAATTGCTGGCCTTGTGCAAAAAGTAGAAGCAGTATGCTGTGTGCACCCAGTTTAAAATAGGTAAACTCATAAGAAACCTCTAAATTGGTTGATGCCAAGAAAGAAGAAACATTGCTTCAAAAATGTTTCCAATCAGATACTCTTCCTCTGTAATATGTTTAGATGTAACGATATTTAAATACAAACAAGTCAGGTCTTCTGTTTTGCAATAACTTCTTCCCAACATTCTCAGGTGGTTTTTAAAACAGTCTCTACTGTTATCTGTGTACCATATATTTATATATAACTTCTGTGAATTCTTTATTTTCAGGTTCGAGGAATTGGTTACTGTGGCTTCTATCGTCTTCCCCTGCCAGATAGCTCCGAGGAAGCCAAAGTTGTGAAATCTAAGAAGAAAGAAAGTGGATCTGAAGATAAAAAGAGTGACGATACTGCTGATGAAACTGCTAAATCTGAAGTAAGTAAACCAACCTCAGTATTTCCTTTCTAATGTTTCAGTTAACAGTTGAGCAGGTCAGCATCAGAGATTGCTTCTATGGACACACATAGGAGCCCAGGTAAAACAAGCTGAAAATGTTACCCTGGAATCTTAGCTGTAACCTCTCGTTAGTTTGATGTTAATGAATATGGAGTGAGGGCATATTTATTTAAAAACTTTCCATCAACATTTTTATGTAAGAACCTCTGTTAAGTAATATTCCAAACACCAGCTTAACGAGAAAGGTATTTATTTTAACAAACCCCTCCAAATTGTTGATTATTTTAAACATGATTTGAAAGACAGGCTGTATATTTCATTAGAAATATTGTAAACAAATCTTTTATGATCTGAGTTGTCCATTTTAGTCCTTTAGTTGTTTAGTCTTTAGTTGTTGTTGTTTAGTCCTAAATCAGTCCCAATTCACAAAAATTTTGAGGTCTTCCAATATAATAAGTAAAAAATGTTATTTTTTCAAAACCAATCTAAATTCATGATGATATTTAGATTGGTTTTGAAAGTGATGGAAAGAGTTATAGTGCAACTAATTAGAGAAAGAGTCAAATTAGACAAGATGCAGTTTGGTTTCAGACACCCTCTTTTTAGTGAGGCAACAAGAGAAGTTTTTAGCAAAAAATAAGCCACTATACCTAGCTTTCATTAAGGAAATTAGGCGTAGAAGAGTGGTTGATGAGAGCAGTGCAAGTCATGTACAAAGGAGCTGTCAGCAAAATGAGTTTAGTGAGGAATTCAAGGTACAAATAAGAGTTCATGAAGGTTCAGTTCTTAGCCCACTACTGTTCATTAAAGTCTTCCAGGCTATAAGAGAGGAGTTTAAGACTGGCTGCTCATGGGAACTTCTCTGTGCAGATGATCTGGTCTTTATAGCCGAATCCATTAAAGATCTAGAAAATAAGTTCCAACTATGGAAACAGAATTTAAAATCAAAGGGCCTGAGAGTAAACTTAGCCAAAACTGAAGTGCTAGTGAGTAGGACAGAAAATAGGACCCTGAAAGGAAGTGGCCCTGCTCAATATGTAGAAAGGGAGTAAACGAACTTCATACAATGGACACAGTGTAAATCTTGGGTGCACAAGAGATGTGGGATAACGAGTAAGCCAACAGGAAGGGAAGATTTTGTTTGTAGAGGATGCACAGAAGTAACCGAGGGTAAGAAAGCCAGTGATTTAAACCTATTCCAGTCAGAGGAAAGACCCATAGAAGTGGTTGATAGCTTCTGCTATCTAAGCAATGTAGAGGAGTGCTCTGGGGAAAGTTGAGCGAGCTACTCCCACTGTTGACCACAAATGGTTTCTCCCTACATACAAAAGGACAATTGTATGACGCCTGTGTATGAAGTATGAAACAGCATGGTAGTGAAACATGGACTGTAACTGTGGAGGACGTGCATAGACTGGATAGAAATGAAACAACCATGCTCCATTGGATGTGTAATGTAAGTGTGAGAGAAAGGTAGAGCTTGGATGAGTTAAAGAAGCTGGGTTTAAGAGTAATTCAAGGTAGAGTGCAGACTGCGTTGGTTTGGACATATGATACACATGGACAATAATCGTTGGGTGAAGAAGTGTCAGGAAATGCCAATGGAAGGAAGTCAAGAAAGACCTGGGCAAAAGTGGTGGAAGCTGACCTCAAATCACTGAAACTCACAGGCAATGACAAAAGATTGCAACGTTTGGAGAGATGCCGTGCTGAGAAGGATCCGTCCAACCCATGCAAGCATGGAAAAGTGTACATAAAAATGATGATTTAGAATTGAATTAAAGCATATTGGTG
The DNA here is from genome assembly GCA_964016885.1 of Eledone cirrhosa. Taxonomy (NCBI): domain Eukaryota; kingdom Metazoa; phylum Mollusca; class Cephalopoda; order Octopoda; family Eledonidae; genus Eledone; species Eledone cirrhosa. The sequence goes on from OZ024750.1 coordinate 52,434,527, forward strand.
TGGTTTAGTTTGAAATATAGTATGGGAACAGTTAACCATTTTGATACCAAATGTCCTAACTGTGAATGGTTCTGATACAAAGTTGTTTCTTTTAAAGTCTTTGGACATGCCTTCCAGATCTTCCTATTAGAAGCAACCATTTCCAAATGATGTTGGATTCCCAAGTGAGACCAACTGATGTTATGGAAGTTATCTAACCATCTTGTTTGTGATCTACTTCTGCTTCTCTTGCCAGTTGGCTTTGCCTGTAAAATCTGTCCAACAATTCTTTCTTGAGACATTCTCACTACATGTCTTTAGTACTTGAACTGTGATCTTTTGATGCAAAGAAGTAGCGGCTCTATCTGGAGCGATACCCTGATCTCAAAGTTATGCATCTTATCAAAAACCTTTATAGGAACAAACCTCTTATTGGCTGCTTGTATTCCCAATTGTATTCTTTTGATCATTACCTCATTTGTTCATTTATTCATTCATAAGAGTAGGCACAAACACCAAATTAGATTTTGTTGTTTAATAAAATTGGAAATGTTATTTTACCAAATCTCTTTAAATTGTTTGTTATTTGCAAAATTAGTTGAAAATCATAATTCAATGTTTTTCATTAAAAATATGATAATGAAATGGTTAAAACAAATTTATTTAAAGATGTTTTATTTTGTTTGTTATTCTAATATCAGGATGCTGGCGAGAATGGTAGTGATGAGAAAAAAGATGATGGTGATAAAGCCACTGATGAGCCTGAGAAAAAGACTAGGAAAAGAAAGTCCACTAAAGATGAATCCAGTAAGACAGCTAAAAAATCAAGGAAAGCAAAGAAAGGTGATTAATTTTGAGGTTTTTATTGTTAGTGACAAATGATTTCATCTGGCCCCAGAATGTGGAAAATGTTAAACAGTAATGATGGAAGACTTTTCAGCTATTCCAAAGACATGACAATTGTCCTAGTGTTGGGGCCACAATAAAAAGTACTTGGTTGAGTGTGGTATCATGTGTTGGGGCCCTGGCCGACTTGGAAATCTGAGACTCCATTTGAGTACTGACTGGTCTGTAATTCCATGTCCAATCCTTGCTTGCAGGGAAAATTAATGATGATGGTCAATGATATATATAGTTTATCACAACTCTACACTAAAATGTGCTTAAGAAAAATTTATAAAGAATATTCACAAATATCCTGCGAAGTATTCTAGGGCAATATTTGAATGTAATTGTTATGCCATAACAAAATTTAATAAATTCAGCTACCTCTGTTGTGGACCAATTGTCTGGAATCATTTTGTGTGCAAAGATGCAACTTTTCCAGACTCAAAAGATGTAAAAAACATATTAAAAAGACACTGTTGAGTAATCAACAAACCAGTTTGTGGTAAAAACTTAATATTTTTAGTAACATGAAAAACATATTTCAAAATTTGTAAATAAAATAACAAAATAACCTAACATAAAGTGCTCCGTTTACAGGCCATCATGAAAAAGATGGTAGTTTTTTTACTATAATCCTTCCTGATGTCCTCACTAGCCTGATTAGCACATTCTCAAAAATGAACCACTTCATTTCATTCCAAAAAACTTTTATTCTCTTCTTTGTAAATAATGTATCATACTTTTTTATGCACCTTTTTTTATATTTTAGTTTTATATATGGCTAGTGAAATAAATAAGAAAAAGAAAGAAAATATATATATAATTGTTTCTACTTTTGGCACAAGGCCAGCAATTACCAAGTGCATTACTGGTACTTTATTTTATCGACCCCGTAAGGATGAAAGGCAAAGTTAACCTCGGCGGGATTTGAACTCAGAATGGCAAGGGCCGTCCGTAACTCTGCATCAAAGCATGGCGCCTGACTCTCTACCGATACTGCCAATCCACAATGTTAATTAATTGATATAATTGTTTATATCATCATCATCATCATTTTACGTCTGCTTTTCCCTGCTTGCAAGGGTGGGACGGGAACTGATTCTGGCTTAATTTCTACAGCTGGATGCCCTTCCTAACACCAACCTCATTTACAGTGAGTGCTGGGTGCTTTTTTGCCGTGGCAACTCCACGACCACTTTGCAGTGGAATGATAGGGACCCCAGTCCCTATCATCTCATTTCTACAGCTGAGTAAACTGGAGCAATGTGAAATAAAGTGCCTTGCTCAAGGAAACAACACATCACCCGGTCTGAGAATTGAACTCACAACCTTTCGATTGCAAGGCCAATGCTCTAACCACTAAGCCATGTGCCTCCATATATATATATTCTCAGACCGGGTGATGTGTTGTTTCCTTGAGCAAGGCACTTTATTTCACATTGCTCCAGTTTACTCAGCTGTAGAAATGAGATGATAGGGACTGGGGTCCATATCATTCCACTGCAAAGTGGTCGTGGAGTTGCCACGGCAAAAAAGCACCCAGCACTCACTGTAAATGAGGTTGGTGTTAGGAAGGGCATCCAGCTGTAGAAATCAAGCCAGAATCAGTTCCCGTCCCACCCTTGCAAGCAGGGAAAAAGCGGACGTAAAATGAAAATGATATATATATATATATATAATAACTAGAGATTGATTAACATATGACACCCATAATTTTGATTTAGATTAAATTCATTTGATTTATCTTAATTTTGGATATAGATATATATATATATATAGTTGCTTCCCCTGTTGACAAAGAAGGGTTTCACCCTGCGAACGAAAGGCTGGCTATATGATGCCTGTGTGAGATGTGATGCTGCATGTTGGTGAGACATGGGCAGCAACTGCGGAGGATATGTGGCGACTGGAGAGAAATGAAGCAGGCATGCTCCGTTGGATGTGCAATGTGCGTGGGCCACCAAGCATGGAGGAGTTGAGAGAGAAACTGTATAAGAGGGTTGTAGTGTGTGGGAGAGAAGACTGCGTTGGTATGGACATGTGATGTGCATGGATGATGACCGCTGAGTAAAGAAGTGCCAAGAAATCCCAGTAGAGGAAGACCACGAAAAACACGGGCGGAAGTGGTAAGAGCTGATCTCAGATCGCTGAAGCTCACGGAGGAGATGACGAAGGGCTGTGACAAGTTGAGAGATGCTGTCCCACCCTTGCAAGCAGGGAAAAGCGGACGTAAAATGATGATATATATAATTGTTTATATACTTGTAGATATTTTCTTCACCGAATTAGTTTGAGTTAAAATGAAATTATTCTTTGTTTAGTTTATAGCTAATAATATGTCTTTGTTTTGTAGGGAAAAAGAAAAAGAAGCCAAAACATAATTCTGAGCTGAAGATTGAAGATACGTTTCCACTAGCCATTACTTTCATGTCAGAACCTAAAGAAGCATCAGTGTCTCGGATTAAGCGTTATATTCAAGACTTTTATCCAGATGTTAATGCCGAAGTGAGGTAAGCTTAATTATGACAAGTCTAGTGTAGCTAAAAGCTGATACATTGAGTGAAGACTGATCTCATTGTTTCTTGGCATACATTCAATTTAGCTTATGCTCCTAATTTCCCATGGTAATGCAAGAACATCACAACAGCTCGTGTTTCCCTTTCCCTAAAATTAAAGGACTTTTTATACTCAGTCAAATATAAACTAATTATGTCACTATCAACATCATCACCATTTAATGTCTATTTCCCCTGCTTGCATGGGTTAGCCAGGTTGTCATGTTTATGAGACAAGTCAGGTCAGGTGACTATGTCTTGCCCATACGGAACTGTTTCTGGCTTGGATTCTACGTTTGAATGCCCTTCCTAATGCCAACTACTTTACAGGGGTAGACTGGGTGGTGTTTCCTTGTGGTACCAGTATGACCACTTTACAGGGTAGACTGGGTGGTGTTTCCTTGTGGTACCAGTATGACCACTTTACAGGGTAGACTGGGTGGTGTTTCCTTGTGGTACCAGTATGACCACTTTACAGGGTAGACTGGGTGATGTTTCCTTGTGGTACCAGTATGATCACTTTACAGGGTAGACTGGGTGGTGTTTCCTTGTGGTACCAGTATGACCACTTTACAGGGTAGACTGGGTGATGTTTCCTTGTGGTACCAGTATGACCACTTTACAGGGTAGACTGGGTGGTGTTTCCTTGTGGTACCAGTATGACCACTTTACAGGGTAGACTGGGTGGTGTTTCCTTGTGGTACCAGTATGACCACTTTACAGGGTAGACTGGGTGATGTTTCCTTGTGGTACCAGTATGACCACTTTACAGGGTAGACTGGGTGATGTTTCCTTGTGGTACCAGTATGACCACTTTACAGGGTAGACTGGGTGATGTTTCCTTGTGGTACCAGTATGACCACTTTACAGGGTAGACTGGGTGATGTTTCCTTGTGGTACCAGTATGACCACTTTACAGGGTAGACTGGGTGATGTTTCCTTGTGGTACCAGTATGACCACTTTACAGGGTAGACTGGGTGATTTTATTGTGTCATCAGCACCTTTACTTTAAAATGTGAATCATTGTTTTATGCTGATTCTTCCATAATTGCATGGCTTTGATATATGTGTGTGTGAAGATATGTAACCTAGTGGTTAGGGTGTTGGACTTACGATCATGTTGTTGTGGGTTCAATTCTTGGACTGGGTTGTGTGTTGTGTTCTTGAGCAAAACACTTCATTTCATGTTGTTCCAGTATACTCAGCTGAAAAGGAGTAACAACAACAGCTGGGGGTTTAAACCTGCGATGGACTGGCGTCCTGTCCAGGGGAGAGTCTTGTACTTTCAGTTGTTTCACACAATGGAAGCACTGGACTCAAGACAGACTTTAGACTTTTAGTATGTGTATATATATTGTGTGTATGTATATATATATATATCATTTTATTTATTGATCTCAGACTAAAGAAAGCTTTAGAAAAAGGTGTGGAACGAGGATTATGGGAACAAGTGACTGGAACAGGAGCTTCTGGAACTTTCAGACTTCTTATTGATGAATTCAATCCTGGAAAATGTGAGTAAATAATTCAAACTTTTTTTTATTTAAGAATCTTTATAACTATTTGTGTACAATGCGTATACCCTTGTACACAATGCGTATACCCTTGTACACAATGCGTATACCCTTGTACACAAATGTGTTTCATTTAATATTGGTTAAGAAGTTCACTTTGGAACCACATGAGTTTGGGTATTATAACCTCGAGTTTATTAGTGAAATTTGGTAGACAGAGATTGTACAGAAATCCATCATGTGAATAGCAGGGAGCATGGACATTAAATGATGGTGATGATGATTTCAAGGGAAATGGATGTGTGTGACCATGTTTGTGGTTACATCTACAAACTGTGCTACTTGGTTCTATAATCATACTGGCAATATAGAGATCAATGAAATAAATTTCTAAAAAAGAGATTAAGTACTGGAGTTGATGTAATTACTAAAGTGTTGATGGTGATGCTTCAGCATGGCTGCAGTCAGTGACTGAAGTCAGTAAAAGAGTGTGTGTGTGTTTGTATATACCCATGCTAGCATGGAAAATGGATGTTAAACAATGATGATATATATATATATCATTGTTGTTTTTATGTCCATGGTGACAACATTTTCAGTCACCTCTTATGATATATAGGGACAGCATACTTATTCTAAAAACTGAGATACACCACACACACACACACATATATATATATATAATCACCATCATTTAACGTCTATTTTTAAATGTCTATATTTATCTAAAAAAAATTTCCACCAGAATCTTTTGTAGAAGAACTTTTTAAATTGTTATGTTCCAAACACCAGCTTAATAATAAGAGAGTTAGTTGTACTAAATCCTTCCAAATTCTTAAATAGAAAATTCTAGACAATGTCTTTCATTAGCAAAAGAGTTACTGCTATCTATGAGTAGTAAGTACTGAGATGTCATGTAATAACTAATTTTCTCTTATATTAATATCTTGTATACTGCTGGAGTGTCTTCATGTAATAACTAATTCTCACTTCTATTTAGTTTAAAATCCTGTGTACTACTGTGATACCTTTGTTTAATGACTAACTCTCTTTTTATCTGTGATTCAGGTGAGACTGTGGAAGATATGGTGTGTCTGGCTATTGTTGCTACCCATGAACCAAAGCAAGCTTCTGCTCTGTTAATCAAGCGTTACGTGCAAGAGTTCCATCAAGATTTCAACATTGAGACCCGACCACATCTCTTTAAAAATGCAATTAGTAGGGCTGTTAAGAAGAACATCATCAAGTAATTACTCTTTCCTTTCACTGTTTCTTCTAAACTTTTGTTGTGCTGGATTACTGCTGGCTTTCCTTTCCAATATTGATGTCGTTTGGAAAGATGTGAACACCACAACTGCTACATCTTTCACAATCTTACATTATCACCTGACACCGGTGGAGATACATGTGAATGTATTAGTGTATGTGATGGCACCTGGCCCAGTGCTTAGTAATCATAAGGTCGTGGGTTTGATTCCTGGATCGAGCTGCACATTGTGCTCTTGATCAAAATATTTCAATTCACATTGCTTTTCATGATAGGACTGGGAACTCTTATTAAAACACCTGAGAACCCTCATATGAGATGCAATTTCAGAGGAGTCCAGATAAACCTACATAGGTTTGATCTGCGTGTGTAAACATATTGTGGATTGGGAGGGAGGGGGGGGGGTGAAGAAGTTTGCTTCTCAATCATGTGGTTTGTGGTTCAATCCTGCTTGGAAAAGCAGACATAAAACAAAATGATATAGAATTATGAAATTATATTTCCTTCAGTTGTATCTTCCACCAAATCAGGATGGGGTCATAATGCGTGAGGAAGGAGCCCTGTGAGGTTGATGTGGAATAGCTGATGTAGCATGTCTTGCCGGCAATGCTTTCACCTTGTCTGTGGGGAACAACAGTTTAAATATACCATCCAGCGAAGAGTGTAGAGTTTGTCACTCCCAATTTCTTTATTTTTGTCTTTATGATATTATAAGCACTTCTTGAAAATTTGAAGTACATAAAATGCACTCAACACATTTTGTTAAGTGATAGTGCTGGTGCGACAATAAAACACACCAAGTATGTAAAGTGTTCGGTATTAGAAAGAGCACATAGAAACTGTGCCAAATAGAATGTCCAACCCATGCCAGCATGGAGGACAGATGTAAAACAGTGATGTTGATGATGATATCTAAAAGATTGTTTTTATTTACTCTTTTTAAGGCAATTGTCTGGTATTGGTGCCAGTGGTACGTTTCAACTAATACTACAATACGGACCGTCCCCTGCCATGTTGGCTGGTAACCAAGAGGAAGATGATGCTGGCCGGGGCAGCAGTGATGATGATGAACCTGCCGAACAGTATTATGTCCGACCAACCAAATCTCGTGGTCGAGGGCGTGGTGTCAAAATGATCATTGGCAAGAAAGCCAAGCGATGAAAACCCTGAACTCTTTTTTTCATCATCTTTCCCTATTAAAAAAAGAGTGCCACTTGTCAGTCGTTTGAGATGATTTTAAAGAAAAATCAGTATATATATATGTATATATATATACATACACACACACACATATATATATAAATATTTATATATACATATGTATATGAATATATATATATATATACACACATATATATATAAATATTTATATATACATATGTATACATACACATATATATATGTATATATATATGTATTATATATATATGCGTAATATACATACCTACATACATAATTTACATGATGCCAACCCCATTTTTTTACATCTTCAGTCATCCTGCATCAGTTCACAGAATCATAACATCTGGCTTTACTTGTTGTCACCATCTCCATATTTCTCAGTTGTATTAGAGAGCCATTATATCCTTACTCACTCAACCTCGCTCTGTATGTCTGTGTTTATATGTGTTTGTGAGCGGACATGTGTACATGTGTGTGGTGTGTGTTTAAGATTAATTTAATTTTTTTTATCCCACCCATATTTTGTCAGAACAATCACCATGAAAGCAAGCAACAATGAATATATTCTGTCTTGAATGTTTTGTAAAGATAGTTTTAATTATGTTTTAAATAAAACATAACAAAATGACCCTTATATTCCACTTCTCCCACAACATTCACCACCCTTCGTTATAATCTCAGTTTTTGATTGCATTTATATATTTTGTTTTTACCATCAGATTCTGGTGGTTATCTCTCTTTTAATTATTTCATTTCATTTAATTATGCTTTCTTTTTATATTTGTATAATAAAATACACACTTGGTTGACGTATTTAATCTCAAGTTAGTTTTATTCCACATTTCAAAAGTCTTTTCTGCCAGGAGTTCTGGCAGAAAGTGTCTGGGAAGACCAATGGTGGAAGCATTGTCTCCTTGGTCCTATATAACAGTTGGCTCTTTTTTTGTTTCGTTTTATTTTTATTTATTTTTTCATTAAAGATTCTCACTTGTTTATTAAAATAAAAACAATAGTCAAACTATTTGAGGAAATTTTGTGGTTTCAAACATTTAAAAAAAACTTAACTATTTTTCATGTCATTAGTAAATATATCTTTTCATAACTTTTTAACTGGTCATGTTAGCAAAACTTTAGTGACTACAGCTACTATTACTACAACTACTACAAATCAGCACAATATAGTATTTACAGATATCGAATCAATATATTGGTTGAGTAGCAGCAGACAGAACAGTGATTTATTGGGGTGGGGGGAAGTATTGCAATTTTGTATATTATTTTACTTCTTTGTGCTTTGTTTTATATAAATTTATATATATATATATGTTTATATATATATATATATATATATATATATGTGTGTGTGTGTTTATATATATATGTGTGTGTATGTTTATATATATGTTTATATTTGTATATGTTTATATATATATATGTTTATATTTGTATATATTTATATATATATATTTACATATATTATATATTTATATATATATATTATATATTATATTTATATATGTATGTATGTGTATATATAAATGTATATATATATATATTATATATATATATATATACATATATATATATGTGTGTGTGTGTGTGTGTGTTGAGGTGATCATGTAACCATATATTTTCATGTGACAACTTTCACTGCATTCTCTCTCTCCTCCTCTCTCAGTGACTACACTTCTGTTTTTCTGTCACAATCACTAGTGTGTGTTTAAATCTATGGAAATGTTTTTGACTTGTGTATATGGAAAAAACTCTGGATGTTGAAATTTATTCCTTAACACTTATCATAGAAAAACAGATTTTCAGTTTTCAAAAGAAAAAAAATGTTTCTTTATATACAAAAAATATATATAAATGAATAAAGAAGTTACTATTTTGAATGTCTCAAAAGCAGTAACAAATTATATAGTGTTTATATTATAGTTGTATTGTCTTTCTAAATTATTTGCTTAAATTACCATTATTATTATTATTATTCATTGGAACATTTATTTTGTAATTAGTACACACTTCTGTAATTAAGCACAGGTAAGGGAGAGTTGTTTTGTTTTTGAATGAGAAACTTATTTCATTTAATGTAGCACACACATGTCTCATCATTTTACATAGATCTTATCCATGTTAACATGGGTTGGACATGTAATTAGTATCCAAGTCAGAACTTTAGTAGCTCAGATTAATTCTTAACTCACTTTAAAACATTCCTGTGACTATCACATTAAAACATTGAAATCTTTACTGTAAAACTCAAATTTTCACAAGAATCTATCCACTAGATATTTGAAACACTTCAGTTAATAAACACTGTTAAATCTTTACAGGATATTAGAACTACTGTCTTGCTCTGTAATGACCTTCCAACAGATGCCAGCATGACGATGGTGCTGATTATATATCTTAACACATATGAAGATTAGTACATCCATTTCAGAATAATATTAAGAGCAAATTAGTATATATACTCTTCACATACATGTCTCCTTGTGGTTAATTGGATGATATACACGTGTTCTGATGAGGGTCCAATTAGATCTGAAAATCTTTATCATTTTCTCAATTTATAGGGAAATTTGTATTTTCTGGCATGTTAACATGTCTACATCATCGTTTAGTGTCCATTTCTCCATGCTGGGATGCAAGTCTGGCCAGAGTTGGCTATGTCACACCTTGCTCTGGCGAGGACTAAATTTGGTCAGTTATATTACAGCTGGATGCCTTCCCTAACACCAACCACATTTACAGTATAAATATATATACAGAGTGTAATTGAGACTGCACCAATGTGTGTGTGTGTATATATATATATACATACACATGTTGGTGCAGTCTCGTTTACATACTGTATTTATACAGATATAACATATATATATTAATCTGTTATTTTAATAAATATTTGCTCTAGGGTTCTTATATATTTGATATATTTTTATCCTTATCGAGCCCTCTTTGGATTTTAGTCTTCACATTTATTATTATTACTATATATATATATAATAGGTATCAAAAGTTTTAGCTTTTACATAGCAAGTACTATTCAGTTTGAAACGATCACAAAACTAGAGTGAAAGTTAAAAACATTAAGTTTAGAGCAACAGTTATAAAGTGTGACAGCAAGAAAACTGATAGAAAAAGGTTGAAACTAACCTGAGACATCTCAGATAGGTTTCTGGGACCTCTGGAAGTTATATAATGCAATATTTCCACGATAAAACTGGAGCCCTGTCTTCTGCAGGCTTTGTTCTTATCCAAATTTCAGTATGGCAACAAAGTAGTAATTCTGTATTTTTGTCTGAGTGCTCGATGAGGGGCCATTTTGGAAGAGTCTCCTCCACTATACAGTTTAGGCCATAACTAGACCCCTAAACCAATGGTTGCACATACATGTTAAGTGTATGAAACTTTACAATAAATATATATAGAAAATCATAAGTTAGAAACAATATCCGTTAGTGTCTTGTGGGCCTAAAATAATAGCTATATACTAGAAATTGTTCAAAGTATCTCAGGTAATGTTTTACCCTCATAATGAAAATTATTTTATACCCTTTGGGATTGATTGATAAAAATTTACACTTCAGTCTTAATTTTACTTTGCAGAATTATTTATTTGGCTTTGAAATAGTTTTTGTCTTGGTTTCCAAATTAAAATAAATGAAATATAAAACAGGATAATGAAGCATTTGTTCACAAACAGAAGCTATACATCTTTCAGTTTAACTCTTACTATCCTGGACCACACAAAACCACTTTAGCGAAGCACTGATTTACTATGACTGCATCACATTAAATATTAAAGTCTTTATTCAAATCTTACACATTGTCACCCCAATTTTCTGTTTATTAGTAAAGATACTATAAACATTTGAATCAACATTAGTAAAGATATAATAGATATTTGAATTAAACCCATTTATTAGATGAACTATTGCAGTTATACAATATGTGGTCTAGAAGTAGACTTTTCACTACCAAGGAGTTTCTTCATTAAAATGAATTTTTCACAAACCATAGGTTTTTTAAAAGATATTGCCTACTCAACAATCTCAGACAGATGGTCAGTACTGCTTTCCTTGAGGTCTACAGGCTGGGAACCATTCATTTAGTCCATTAAGTGAACCCTCCTTATATTTCTAATGAAATACACTGCCTATGATTTTCAATTGGAGCATAACTTAACCCTTTAGACTATATTTACTATTGTATTGTTACAGTAAAGGCTTTATCTCACATAATCTATGAGATTTTGATATTATTTTGAGAACAATACTTTAACATCAGTATGAATGGCCAGTTTGAACAGAAAGATGTGACAGAATTCTGGCCGGATACAGCTGGTTTAAATGCTAAAGGGTTAACAAAGGTTCTTACATGAAATTATGATAGAAAGTTTTTAGATAACAAAGTTTAGAGTCATAGAACCAGAGATGGTTTTGTATCAAAAGAGTTAATAAGCTTTGAGTGAATGCAATAACAACTAATTGAATGTTAATGTATTTATATATTTTTAACAGTAATACTAAAAAAAGAAATATGAATTTGATGTGTCTCATTTAACTCAGGAACAACTGGAGTGACATTTGAACATAGACAAAACCATATGTTCATTGTACTAAAGTTAATAATTTCTTTTATGTATGATATTAAAGATAATTGTTTCTACTTTTTGGCACAAGGCCAGCAATTAACCAGTACATTACTGGTACTTTATTTTATCGACCCCATAAGGATGAAAGGCAAAGTTAACCTCGGCGGGATTTGAACTCAGATCATAAAGGGACGCAACTACTCTGGAAAGCATGCCTGACCCTCTACCAATACTGCCAATTCACCAATGATGGTATTTTAGTGAAATAGATCTTATGAAGTTTCAATGTTTTTGTTATATTTCTAATGAAATACACTAATTTTTGGATAATTTTGAAAGTAATGAATTTGAATGGATTTAGTAAAATAATTTTCTCATTAAAATGGTGTTTGAAACAATATATAGAATAGTGATGGAAGTTTTTTAGATAAATATAAACTCTTTAAAATAAACAGCTTAGTCTCATAACATTTGGTGCAATTGCAGGCAGTTTGATATCAAAAGGGTACAAACGCTATGTTGAATGTAATAATAATAATTGTTTCAATAGACCTGCTTACAAAATTTTAATGATGTTTTTTTATTTGAGATTTACTCTGAGACTAACTCCGACATTTATTTGTTTAACACTAATTTCAGTTTTGAAGTGAGGTAAGTTGACTTATGTCTTGTTTTAATATATGGCTGCTGTGTTGTTGATATAAACCATCATAGGGGGCGCTGTGTTGATATAAACCATTCTAGGGGGTGCTGTGTTGATATAAACACCCTTTAGGGGGATTGATTGTTGATATAAACCAATATAGGGGGCGCTGTGTTGATATAAACCATTCTAGAGGGTGCTGTGTTGATATAAACCATTATAAGGAGTGCTGTGTTGATATAAACCATCATAGGGGGCGCTGTGTTGATGTAAACCATCATAGGGGGCACTGTTGATGTAAACCATTATAGGGAGCGCTGTGTTGTAAACCAATATAGGGGGCGCTGTGGTGATGTAAACCTATATAGGGGGCACTGTTGATATAAACCAATATAGGGGGCACTGTGTTGTAAACCAATGTAGGGGGCGCTGTGTTGTGGATATAAACCAATATAGAGGGCGCTGTGGTGATGTAAACCAATCAGGGTTTCTATTCTCCATCATCATCATTGTTAACATCCATCTTCCATGCTAGGATGGGCTGTCTCTTTTTGAGGGATCAGGGGACCATGATTCATTCATCCAGAACTGATGCTCTTTCTAACACCAACCATATTTACAGTGTGGGCTGGATAGTTCTTGTCACGACACCTATAGTGGGCTGGGCTCTTTTGTCGTGGCTCCAGGGGGGGATCACTTTATAGAGGAGGTGGGGAAAATGCTTGGGGGAATTGGGGTTGTAGGTATAGGGCAGGTTTATGGTAGGGAATGGTGTTGCCTACTAGGTATTTGCCTCAGCCCTAGAATAATAGAGGGCAGGTCTTCTGTAATAATTTATAGCGCCAGAGGTCACGGTCCTGTGTCATCACCTTAGTGAGGGCAAAGTCAACTCATATTACCTCATCCCAAGTCTTCCTAGGCCTGCCTACTTCACGGCTACTATCAACTTTGAGTGCTCTGCATCTTTTTATACAGCTGTCATCCTTCATACGCAACACATGTCCATACCAAAGCAATCTCTCCTGCACACAACATCTGACCCCTCTATGCCCAATTTCTTGTGCAGTTAGTTTATGCTTTGCTATTACACATCCATCGAAGCATGGAGGCTTCATTTCTTTCCAATCTTTGCAGGTCCTCAGTACACTGTGCCCAGGTCTCACTGTGCAACATTGTTGTTTGTATACATGCATCATACAGTCTGCCTTTCATTTTGAGGGAAAAACCTTTTGTAGTTAACAAGAGTAGTAAATCCCTGAACTTTCTCCAAACCGATTTCACTCTGGCTACTGTATTTTCGGTACCCCCCCCTGCCACTGCTGATTTGGTCACCCAGGTAACAGAAGCTATCTACCCCTTTTATAGAGCCCTCTAGGCATTTGAAGGTAATTGTATCTTGAGAGCTCTTGCTACTTATTGCTCCTATGTACTGACCATATCGGGACAATATAATTCATCTATATCATTTATAATATCCTCAGGAAATGGATGAATGTCACAACTTCTTGGTTTTCCTCTATAAATCTGTTATTATGCCTGTCTAGGAAATGACATGATAATTCTTTCAAACATTAGCACAAGGTCAGCAATTTGATGGGAAGGGAAGTAGAAAGTTGATTACATTGACCCAGTACATAACTGGTACTTTTATTGACTCCAGAAGGATGAAAGAGAAAGTTGACCTCAGCAGGACTTGAGCTTAGAACATAGAAAGTCATAACTAAATACTGCGAATCCACCAAGCATTTTAAGGCCATTTTCCCTGCTATCTTCTCCGCATTCAATTGGTCTGTCTGGTCCATTTTGAGGTATAGTGCTCATGCATCGCCATCAAGTGCCATGGAGCTAGCCATATCTTCGATGCCTTGCAGTGTGGCAACCAATTTTATGTTTCTAATTGAGGCAATAACAGTCCCCTTACTGCTGAAGTCTTTGACTTCATCACTAGCTATTCTTATTTTCATCGCCATATCGTCTGCAAGATCGGAGAAAATATATAACAAAAAAAAAAGCGGTGCTGAAACAGCTTGTCATGAGGAAGCTTAGAGACCAACCTTTGTGTCTCCACTCTCAAGTCTGGATTGAATCTCGCTTCGTGGATGTTCACCTGTTTTATGTCCAGCCAGAACACACAGAGAGTCTCTCACACACAATCATTGCACTCACGTCCACATGGTACCCCATCTTGACCAACGAGAGTGTGAAAGGCCTGTCAACTCTGATGTCATGTCACTGGTCCCCCACTTCTGGCAAGACCTCCTCTGCACTTACGGCACTCTAGCCCCACACCAAGAAATAGGACCAAATATGTATAAGTGGCAATGAACTGGCAGAGTAGTTAAAAAATCAGATAAAATTCTTTGCGGTATTCATTGTGGATCTCTGTGTTCTGAGTTGAAATCCTGCCAAGGTCAACTTTGCCTTTCATCTTTTCAAGGTCAATAAAGTACTGGGGACAAATCTTCCACTATATCTTTATTTTATTTCTTCTCTATCTTTAAGAAATTAGCTGTGTTCAGACCTGGAGAGAGATAGGCTCTGCCAAGTTTTAAAATGTCCAAGAAACGTATGTCATTACAGAGACCATCAGCTCCATCGGGAGTTATGAGGCTTTAATGTTAAAACAAAAGGCAGTTATGTATATTAATATGTATGTGTCTATCTGCGTGCATGTAGTATACAATTTAAAATCTATGTAACAATGGCACCTTTGTGAGTCCATCTGGTGTTCAGGGTTAATAAATGGACGAATGGTGTATATATGAAGCGTGAGTTGATCACAACTCCATATATTTACAGCTTCTTTTAAATGTTACATCCATCCATACACATTTACAGTATCTTTTCTTTCCAAACTTCTCTGCAGACGGAATACGGGTGCAGTGCCTGCGATTTATGTGTCTTGGGTCACGCTCCTGGGATCAAATTTTGCTACCCTGCATCGATCTGGGTGGGGAACTAATGTAGCGAAATCTGTCCACACCTTGATCCCTGGGTGACATTTAACGGTCAAATTCTGGGTTACCTCCTGTTTGGCGTAAACAAGTGTGGGAGATCTCTCGAGGTCACCCTGGTGGTTCTCAAGGCAGGGGACAGAGGAAGCAACAGATATAAATAGCCTGTCTTAGACCAGGCAAATGTTTTACATCGTTACTGCTCCGAACTGCCTTTTGGCCACAGTAAATCTTTTGTAGAATCAAAGTTTGGTAAATAACTTGAAGAAGTGAAGTTTTATCATATAAACGAGAAGCTTCGTAATTGTTGATTGCTGAGAAAGCTGCGTGTTCGAATAACGTTGGGGTCACCAATTGAAGTGAAGCGAAGTTAGTAAGTATTGTTAGAGATGAAATAACACAAAATAAATGGTTTCGTTTAAATATAAAATTTACTCCACTTCAGTGAATAAAGGAACAAAGAATGAGATTACTACAAGTCATAAAGGTTGGCGATGTTTTTGCTGTTATTTCGTTATGGTGAAATAAAGAGTGGCAAGAGATCGTTTGTAGGTAAGCAAGGTAGAGAAGGTGAGAGTCTGGAGAGAGAGAGTAATAGTTTGTAGACCTGGAGAGAGAGAGAGTCATAGTGTGTAGACCTGGAGGGAGAGAGAGAGAGAGAGAGAGTAATAGTTTGTAGACCTGGAGAGAGAGAGAGTCATAGTGTGTAGACCTGGAGGGAGAGAGAGAGAGAGAGTAATAGTGTATAGACCTGGAGAGAGAGAGAGAGAGAGTAATAGTTTGTAGACCAGGAGAGAGAGAGAGAGTAATAGTTTGTAGACCTGGAGAGAGAGAGAGAGAGTAATAGTTTGTAGACCTGGAGAGAGAGAGAGAGTAATAGTTTGTAGACCTGGAGAGAGAGAGAGTAATAGTTTGTAGACCAGGAGAGAGAGAGTAATAGTTTGTAGACCTGGAGAGAGAGAGAGTAATAGTTTGTAGACCTGGAGAGAGAGTAATAGTTTGTAGACTTGGAGAGAGAGAGAGAGAGTAATAGTTTGTAGACCTGGAGAGAGAGAGAGAGAGTAATAGTTTGTAGACCTGGAGAGAGAGAGAGGAATAGTTTGTAGACCAGGAGAGAGAGAGAGAGTAATAGTTTGTAGACCTGGAGAGAGAGAGAGTAATAGTTTGTAGACCAGGAGAGAGAGAGAGAGTAATAGTTTGTAGACCTGGGGAGAGAGAGAGAGTAATAGTTTGTAGACCTGGAGAGAGAGAGAGTAATAGTTTGAAGACCTGGAGAGAGAGAGAGAGAGTAATAGTTTGTAGACCAGGAGGGAGAGAGAGAGAGTAATAGTTTGTAGACCTGGAGAGAGAGAGTAATAGTTTGTAGACCAGGAGAGAGAGAGAGTAATAGTTTGTAGACCTGGAGAGAGAGGGTGAGAAAGAGAGAGTAATAGTTTGTAGACCTGGGGAGAGAGAGAGAGTAATAGTTTGTAGAACTGGAGAGAGAGAGAGAGTAATAGTTTGTAGACCTGGGGAGAGAGAGAGAGTAATAGTTTGTAGACCTGGAGAGAGAGAGTAATAGTTTGTAGACCTGGAGAGAGAGAGAGTAATAGTTTGTAGACCTGGAGAGAGAGAGAGAGTAATAGTTTGTAGACCAGGAGAGAGAGAGAGAGTAATAGTTTGTAGACCTGGAGAGAGAGAGAGAGAGTAATAGTTTGTGGACCTGGAGAGAGAGTAATAGTTTGTAGACCAGGAGAGAGAGAGAGAGTAATAGTTTGTAGACCTGGAGAGAGAGAGTAATAGTTTGTAGACCTGGGGAGAGAGAGAGAGTAATAGTTTGTAGACCTGGAGAGAGAGAGAGAGAGAGAGAGAGTAATAGTTTGTAGACCTGGAGAGAGAGAGTAATAGTTTGTAGACCTGGGGAGAGAGAGAGAGTAATAGTTTGTAGACCTGGAGAGAGAGAGAGAGAGAGAGTAATAGTTTGAAGACCTGGAGAGAGAGAGAGAGTAATAGTTTGTAGACCAGGAGGGAGAGAGAGAGAGAGAGTAATAGTTTGTAGACCTGGAGAGAGAGAGAGAGAGAGTAATAGTTTGTAGACCTGGAGAGAGAGAGAGAGAGAGTAATAGTTTGTAGACCTGGAGAGAGAGAGAGAGAGTAATAGTTTGTAGACCTGGAGAGAGAGAGAGAGAGAGTAATAGTTTGTAGACCTGGAGAGAGAGAGAGATAGTAATAGTTTGTAGACCAAGAGAGAGAGTAATAGTTTGTAGACCTGGAGAGAGAGTAATAGTGTGTAGACCTAGAGAGAGAGAGTAATAGTTTGTAGACCCCAAGGGGTCTGTAGAAAGCAAATGTTTTACATCGTTACTTTATCAGGAACTGCTTCAAACTGCTTTTTCCTTGGTCTAAGACAGGCTATTTATATCTGTTGCCTCCTCTGTCCCCTGCCTTGAGAACCACCAGGGTGACCTCGAGAGATCTCCCACACATAGACTTGTTTACACCAAAAAGGAGGTAACCCAGAATTTGACCCTTAAATGTCACCCAGGGATGAAGGTGTGGACAAATTTTGTTACATATATAATTGTTTCTACTTTAGGCACAAGGCCAGCAATTACCCCAGTGCATTACTGGTACTTTATTCTATCGACCCCGTAAGGATGAAAGGCAAAGTTAACCTCGGCGGGATTTGAACTCAGATCGTAAAGGGACGTAACTATGCTGGAAAGCATGGCGTCCGACCCTCTACCGATACTGCCAATCCACCTCGTTACATATATAATGAATGAATGAGTGATTATCATCAGCACTGTTTAATGTCCATTTTTCCATTCTGGCATGGGTTAGACGGGTTGTGATGAGACAAGTTTGCCATATTGTGAGACCATGTGTTGCTCATACAGAACTGATTTTGGCTTGATGCCCTCCCTAACACCATTTACAGAGTGTACTGGTTGCTTTTTGTTGTGTAGTCATCACAACCATTTTACTGAATGGGCTGGGGAATTGGGGGGGGGGGGATTGGAGAGGTAGATCTAGGGGTGTGTCTGAGGGGCAGAGTGTTCGAGCGTGGGTGGAGTGTTAGGACGTGAGAGGTGATGGAGGGATGTGGACGAAGGGAGAGGTATTAGGATGTGGAGGTGTATGGAGGGGGGAAGGTAGTACATACAAGATGTATGTTTTAACCCATGTACATGGGAAGGCAGGTCTTCTGTATATAAGGCAGGTCTTCTGCATAATGCCAGAGATTTCGATCCTGTGTCATCACCTTTGAGAGGTGCAATTATGCAAGGTCAGCTTTTATCACTTCATTCTAAGTCTTCCTAGGTCTTCCTACTCCATAGCTTCCATCAACGTTGAGGCCCTGACACCTTTTTATACAGCCGTCATGCTTCTGCCCAGTTTCTCTCTCAATTCACTTATGCTTTGTCGTTCATGTACATTACTATTATACATCCATCGGAGCATGCCAGCTTCCTTTCTTTCCAGTCTTCTCAGGTCCTCTGCACACAGTGCCCAGGTCTCACTGCCATGCAACATTGCTGTTCATATACACAGATCATACAATCTGCCCTTCATTTTGAGTGTAAAACCTTTTGTGGTTAGCAGCGGTAGTAGCGCCCTGAACTTTCTCCAGCCCAATCTCACTCTAGCTACAGTACTTTCAGAACATCCACCTCCACTGCTAATTTGTTTGCTCAGGAAACGGAAACTATCAACTACTTCTACCGAGCTCTCTGGGCATTTATAGGATGTATCATCATCATCATCATCACCTATTTACGTCAATGTTTCCACACTAGCATGGGTTAGACGGGTTGTCCTGTTGTGAGCAATGCCAGATCAAGTGACCATGCCTTGCTCATACAGAACTGATTCTGGCTTGATTTCTACAGCTGGATACCCTTCCTAACACCAACCTCATTTACAGTGGGTACTGGGTGCTTTTTTGTCGTGACACCTACACGACCATTTTACAGTGGGAGGAGTGTGGGAGCATATTGTCTATATGCTTCAGCTTCGTTTTGTACCCGTGGGAACTCAGGTTTTCTGTATTACTGCGTGACGCCAGAGGTCACAGTCCTGTGTGGCATCATCTTTGAGAGATGCAATTGGGCAAGGTCAGCTTTTATCACCTCATCCCAGGTCTTCTTGGGTCTCCCCCACTCCAAGGCTTCCCTCAACTTTTAATGCTCTGCACCTTTATATGCAACTGTCATCCTTCATACGCATCACATGTCCATACCAACGCAATCTCCTCTCCTGCACACAATATTTGATTCCTCTTATGCTCAGTCTCTCTCTCAATTCATTTCTGCTTTGCCATTCGCGTATATTACTATTACACATCCATCAAAGCATACAAACTTCATTTCTTTCTAATCTACGCAAGTCTTCTGCACACAGCGCCCAGGTCTCTCTGCCATGCAATATTGCCATTCATATGCATGCATCATACAGTCTGCCTTTCATTTTGAGGGAAAAGCCTTTTGCAGCTAGCAGTGGCAGTAGCTCCCTGATCTTCTTCCATCCCGTTCTTACTCTGGATACTGTACTTTCCGAACACCCAGCTCCACTGTTAATTCGGTCACCTAGATAGTAGAAGCTGTCTACTGTTTCTACAGAGCCCTCCCCCCAGAGTTTGATACTTTTTGTTTCCTGTGGCTGCTTACTGTCCCAGTGCAACTGCTACATGTGATGCCTACATTCTTAGTTAGACTTCCTGAGATCCCACTACATCTCATGTGCACCCATAGTTTGCATTTGGGGCAGAGGATATCATTTCTATATATACTGAATGAATGGTGTATATATAATAAATAAATGGTGTATATATGTGTGAATGTATAAGAGAGAAAACAGCTCAGTATATTTATTTTGGAATCCTTGGCAAGTGAGAAAACCTGCTCAACAACCACATACCAGTCTTGCCAGTTTGTGTTTAATTATGTGTTATATATCTAAGAACAACTCCTGCTAGAGTCCTGCTAGTTACACCATGTCATGAGGCATTTTATATCTGGCAGGATCCATCTCTCTCCAAGTCTGAAAATAACCTCCAGAGATGGAGAAAGGGTAAGGAAGAGGAAGTGACAAAGAAGAAGAATCAACCCCAGTAATGGACTCATCCTGTTTTTATGAACCTTGATAAAAGGCAAAGCCAGCACCTGCCAGATGCTGTAAAGTATTCTATCTGACAATCTTGCCAATTTCTGGCCTTCTTATATGTAGGGTAGTTGTCGAGGGTGAGTAGACTGGGTGGAGCAATAAATCTTATTTACATGTATGTATATATCATCATCATCACCGTTTTACGTCCGTTCTTCCACGCTAGCATGGGTTAGATGGGTTGTCCTGTTGTGGGCAGTGTCCAGTCGGCTGACCTTGTCTTGCTCATACAGGAACTGATTCTGGCTTGATTTCTACAGCTGGATGCCTTTCCTAACACCAACCTCATTTACAGTGAGTGCTGGGTGCTTTTTTGTCGTGGCACCTCCACGACCACTTTGCAGTGGGAGGGTGTGGGAGCATATTGTTTATATGCTTCAGTTTCAGCTTGTACCCGTGGGGGGGTCGGGTCTTCTGTATTACTGTGTGATACCAGAGGTCATGGTCGTGTGTCATCACCTTTGAGAGGTGTAATTGGGTAAGGTCAGTTTTTATCACCTCATCCCAGGTCTTCTTGGGTCTCCCCACTCCGCGGCTTCCATCGACTTCTAATGCTCTGCACCTTTTTATACAGCTGTCATCCTTCATATGCATCACATGTCCATACCAATGCAACCTCCTCTCCTGCACACAGCATTTGATTCCTCTTATGTTCAGTCTCTCTCTCAATTTGTTTATGCTTTGCCGTTCGCGTATATTACTATTACACATCCATCGGAGCATGCAAGCTCCGTTTCTCTCTAATCTACGTAAGTCTTCCACTTCAGCACCCAGGTCTCACTACCATGTAACATTGCTGTTCGTATACATGCATCATACAGTCTGCCTTTCATTTTGAGGGGAAAGCCTTTTGCAGCTAGCAGTGGCAGTAGTTCCCTGAACTTCTTCCATCCCGTTCTTACCCTAGTTATTGTACTTTCTGAACACCCACCTCTGCTGCTAATTCGGTCACCTAGGTAGCAGAAGCTGTCTACTGTTTCTACAGAGCCCTCTCAGAGTTTGATGGTGTTTGTTTCCGATGGCTGTTTGCTGCTTGCTGTCCCAGCGCAGCTGCTACATGTGAAGCCTACATTCTTAGTTAAGCTTCCTGAGATCCCACTACATCTCTTGTGTACCCATTGTTTGCATTTGGGGCAGAGAATGGAGTTCCTACCTACTGAGCAAGGCCATTTCCCTGAGGGGAATTGGGTTCTGTTTTCTCGTCTACTTACAAGGACCTTAGTCTTTGTCAGGTTGACATTGAGACCTTTTCTTTCTAGTCCCTGCTTCCAAGTTTGTAATTTCTTCTCCAGTTCTCCTGTTTATATATAATCATCATCATCTTCGTTTAACGTCCATTTTCCACGCTAGCATGGATTAGATGGGAGTTGTCCCACTTGAGGCAAGGTTGGTCGCTCATATAGGTTTTCTACGGCTGGATGCCCTTCCTAACACCAACCACATTTACAGTGTGGAACTGGGAACTTTTTACCGTGTTACCTACATGGCCACATTAGTTTTTTCTCGTGACACCTACACGATCTCGATTTCATTATCTCATTTATTTGTACTGGATGTTGTGGTACCAACTTTATAGAGAGAGGGTGGTGTTGGTGGGAGTGGGAGGATAGGGTAGGGGTAGTGGATTGGGGTGTATATTTGGTTAAGAGGTACCTACTGACTGTAGGTTTCGCTTTGTACATAGGCAAGGCGGGTCTTCTGTATTACTGCATAGCGCCAAAGATCTCGGTCCAGTGATATTGTCTTAGAGAGGTACAAGTGTGTAAGGTCGGAATTTATCAGATCGTCCCAGGTTTTTCTGGGTCTACCTACTCCGTAACTACCATCAATTTTGATCGCCCTGTACTTTTTTATACAGCTGTCGTCTTTCATGCGCATCACGTGGCCATACCAATGTAGTCGTCTCTCGAGTAAACAGCATCTGATCCCTCTTATTCCTAATTTCTCACTTAGTTCATTTATATATATATAAATAATAATAATAATTGTTTCTACTTTTGGCACAAGGCCAGCAATTATCCTAGTGTATTACTGGTACTTTATTTTATTGACCCCATAAAGGATGAAAGGCAAAGTTAAGCTCAGCAGGATTTGAACTCAGATCAGAAAGGGGCGTAACTCTGTGTTGCAAAGCCTGTTGTCCGACCCTCTATCGATACTGCCAAACCACCACCCTCATATATATAATAATAATAATAATAATAACAGTAATAAACGAAAGATATATACTTTATGTTTATATAAGTATGTTTATATAAGTTTTATATATAACATAAAGCAAAACATGTTCTCCTCAGACAAAATATTTAGAAAATGTATAACTTTTTCCTGATATGCTGGTAGACAAACGAAGTGGACAGATCAGTGACCACCAGGCAAATATATATAATGAAATAAATAGAGATCATATAAAGTATATATCTTTCATTTATTACTATTATTATTATAATCCCGCCGAGGTTAACTTTGCCTTTCATCCTTACGGGGTCGATAAAATAAAGTACCAGTAATGTACTGGGTAATTGGTGGCCTTGTGCCTAAAGTAGAAACAATTATTATAATAGTACACTTGATAATTTTATACCGTTGAGTGGTTCACATCTGTTATGATCACAAATCAACTAACAGTTTTTCATTGATTTCTCTCTTTCTCTCTCTATATATATATATATATAGAGAGAGAGATAAGCAAGTATTGCAGCAAGAAAAATAAAATGTTGGTATGAAGGATATTAGGAATTTATTTGCTTTAACATATGTTTCTCTGTCTATTATACCCGTCTACATATGTTGACTACAATATATATTGTTCAATCATATGAAATACTTAATTATTTATTACACCTCATCAGAAAGCCTATAATAGTGGAAGTCAACTATTCTCTTCACAGTAGAGCCAAACCTGCTACTTACCAACATACCATGGAAAAACACTACCTAGGCATTTCTCTAAAAAATATATCATATCCTCACAATAATGATTATCTCAAAGATATATATATATGTATATATATGCATATATATATAAACACAGTTTTTTACGAAAGGCACCAAATTTATTTCTATACGCAGATGATCTAACGCTCATAGCTGAATCAATGGCTGAACTAGAGAAGAATTCCAAACATGGAAGCAGGGCCTAGAATCTAAAAGCCTTAAAGTTAACTTGTCTAAGACTAAAGTTCTAGTTTGTAGAAAGGAAAATAAGGCACAGGTGCCCTCAGGGAAATGGCCATACTCAGTGTGTAGGAAAGGTGTAGGCAGAAATTCCATTTTATGTCCCAAATGCAAAGTATGGGTACATAAAAGATGTAGTGGGATCACATAGATTTTATATGTGGCCGATGCTCAGGTGCAATAAGTAGTAAGTGCCCACAGGATACTACCTCCTTCTATTGCCCAGATGGTTCTATAGAAATAGTAGACACTTTCCGTTACCTGGGTGACAAAATCAGCAGTGGTGGAGGGTGTTCTGAAAGTACAGTAGCCAGTCAGAATGGGATGGAAAAAGTTCAGAGAGCTTATACCGCTGTTGGCCGCTAAAGGGTTCTCTCTAAAAATGGAAGGCAGACTGTATGATGCCTGTATATGAACAGCAATGTTACATGGCAGTGAGACTTGGGCATTGTGTGCAGAGGACCTACGCAGACTGGAAAGGAACGAAGCTTGCATGCTCTGTTGGATGTGTAATAGTAATATACGCGAACAGCAAAACATAAATGAACTAAGTGAGAAATTTGGAATAAGAGGGATCAGATGCTGTTTACTTGTGAGAAGACTACATTGGTATGGTCACGTGATGCGCATGAAAGATGACAGCTGTATAAAAAAGTGCAGGGCGATAAAAATTGATGGAAGTTACGGAAAAAAGCCAGGGACGTGTTGATAAATTCCGACCTTACACACTTGCACCTCTCCAAGACAATGTCACTGGACCGAGATCTTTGGCGCCACATTGTAATACAGAAGACACGCCTTGCCTATGTACAAAGCGAAACCTACAGTCAGTAGGCACCTCTTAATCAAATATACACCCCAACCCACTACCCCTATGCCATCCTCTCACTCCCACCAACACCACCCCTTTCTCTGTAAAGTTGGTACCACAACATCCAGTCCAAACTAATGAGGTTGTGTAGGTGTCGCGACAAAAAAAAACACAGTCCACGCTGTAATGTGGCTGTGTAGCTAACACGGTAAAAAGTTCCCAGTCCACACTGTAAATGTGGTTGGTGTTAGGAAGGGCATCCAGCCACAGAAAACCTGCCAGATAGTCCTATATGAGCGAGACACGGTGACCCAACCAACCTTGCCTCAAGTGGGACAATTCCCGTCTAACCCATGCTTGCGTGAAAGATAGACATTAATCGATGATGATGATGATGATTGTCCCTCAGTACATCTTATGCTATATACTACGTTCCTAGTTTTGCAGTAAGTTTGTGGGCTTAGCTTGCAGACTATGCATTTCCTATCAGGACAGGGGGATCTTTGAAATGGGTATGTTTTGCAAATTAGGGTTTTTATGGGAATACCTGGTCTTTCAACTATCTTCATTTGAGCTTGTCTAGGGCCCTTCTAAATCTGTAAGAGAGAGCTTTGAAATACACAAAAGCCTTGGAGCCAAGCCAAGGGGTAATATGGCCCAGCTTAAGAATAACACATATATTATTATTTTTAATCTTCTTCTGGGGTCAATAAGTAAAGTACCAGTCAAATACTGGGGTTGATGTAATCGACTGTAAGGCAACAGAAAAGAATCAAACTTGCTGTAGCATGATCTGGCATTGCTTCCAACCTTCTCCCAAGAGGACGAACAACTCATTCTGCTTTTAAATTACTGCCAAACCTGGTCACAAATGACAGTCCAATTTGTAACATAAGCAAAGGCTGAGGTTCAGCAGAAGTGTTGCGCCAATGCCACCTGATCATTTGGGAGGAATGTACCATGTCACATAAAGGTGGAATGGGACCTCTTGATAAGACCTTACAGAACATAAGAGGCAACAATATATCTATGGGAGGAGTTACATTAGTTCTATGAGGAGACTTCAGACAGACATTACCAGTCATTCTGAGAGGAATAAGAGCATGCATTATGTCTTCACAGTTATGGAATAAAGTACAGAAATTCCCCTTCAATACTAACATTCAAGCTTTATTACACAGGGATCAATGTGCAGAACAGAAGTCCTTCAATTAGAAAATGGGGCAGTACCAATTGATGGGAATGGTGATATCAACTTGGCTCATATTGGTATCATGGTGAATTCCCCAGATGAACTGAAGAACAGGGTATTTCCAGACTTAAGTAATCATTATAATTCATATAAATGGTTGTGTGAAAGGGCAATTCTTGCTAAAAAAAATGAGACATTAGCAAGGATTAACCATGAATGAATGAATAAGATTGCAACAGTCATTAAGAAGTACAATCAGTTGATTCAGTCCTTGATGAAAATCAAGCTGTCCACTACCCAACAGAGTTCCTTAATTCTCTTGAGCCACCTGGAACTCCTCCACATAAA
Organism: Eledone cirrhosa; assembly: GCA_964016885.1. Lineage (NCBI taxonomy): Eukaryota > Metazoa > Mollusca > Cephalopoda > Octopoda > Eledonidae > Eledone > Eledone cirrhosa. The sequence continues at coordinate 52,460,780 of OZ024750.1, forward strand.
CATTTTCTGAAGGTAGAAGTCCCAATAATGCTTCTAAGAGATTTTGATCATCCTAAATTATGCAAAGGGACAAGGTTGATTGTGATGACATTATCACCTAATGTGATAGAAGCTGTCATCATCACTGGATGTGCTTCTGAGGAAGATGTTTTCATTCCAAGAATTCCAATCAAACCAACAGACATGTCATTTGAGTTCAAATGAACACAATTCCCCGTACAACTTTGCTTTGCAATGTCTATAAATAAAGCTGGAGGTCAGACTTTGAAATCTACTGGCTTGCACTTAAATTAGCCTTTAGTTTCTGATGGTCAACTTTATGTTTGTTGCTCCAGGGTGGGTAGTTTACAAGACTTACTTATCTATGTTCCGAACCAGAAAACAATGAATGTTGTTTACCCAGCTCTTATGTAATTTCCTTCATCATATGTGATAGAATTTATCTCCCCTCATAAAAATGATAAATTTTGTATTTTCATTTTATATTTGTATCTGTATTATGAATTCAGAACTGATTTCATCATGTACCTTAATGTACCTTAATTGAATAAATGGAATTTAGAATAACAAATTTCTATACAACATGTTTTGCTTTCTTTTTCTAATATATAAGGAACACTTTCATTCCCAGGCAATGCTGGGTGCCTCTGTTAGAGGGCTTGCAGTTGGCCCTTTATCAATTTATCTGTGTGCCTGTCTGTCGTTCACAGCGCAAAGTACTATGTTGTGGTAACCTGTCTTGCTAGAAATGACAGTGAAATAAAACCTTAGCTTCTACCACACACAGATGAAGTTGTATCTATCTTTGTATTACTCTTTCTGTCTCTAAGTATTCCTATTTAACTATTGCTAGGTACAGAAAACATTCTCCAAAGGAGAATCAACTGGATTTGTTTAGTATAATAATATAATTAACTTTCTCATCATTATACTGATGTTTGGAGCATTAAATTAAAGTTCTTACATAAAATTATGATGGAAGGTTTTCGTTTTTTTTATAGCTAAATAATGCAACACTTTAATGCAACAGCTTTTTATCATAAAACCAGAGGCAGTTTCTGACAGTTTGGTATCAAAAGGTTTTAAATAAACTAAGAATATCTATTTCAATATACAGACAAATTTATACATAGCTTGTGTACAGGGCTGTATTATTCATAAGACTTGTTAGACTGAAGCCTAAGATTCTTACCACAGGGATTAGGATCCTGTCAAATATAGTTGCTTCATATAAATATGAAGACATTAACTGTTAATGTTCATATGAGACTGCATTTGTATTTGGACCCCCCCCCCCCTCAACAAAAATAAATAACAACAACAAAAAACAGTGCAATCACTACATCACATTAGAAATTCAAGTCTTTACTCTAATACTGCAAATTTTCACAATGATCTGTCCGTTAGTAAAGATATTACAAATATTTGAACTAACAAACCTGTTTTCAGATATTTTCTTCTAAATCATAACAGGATATTATGAGTTAATACATTTTATTTTTCATCATAGGCCTATGATAAGTGGTAAACATCTGCTGATGGTTTCTTATCAATTATCAGACGCAGGTTTGTATGAAAAGGAATGTGTATAGACCAACAAATATTTTGACTTGAATTGAAACATGTTCAATATATTTGATAGGTTAATAAATAAATCATAGTAAAGATTTGATTCCTGAGTGATGCTGGGTTTTTAATATGAAGCATTGACATCTTTTCAGTAGCAACTTTTAGAGGAAAATCTTATAAAAAATAGTTTTGATTCCCACATATTCTTTTATAGGAATGAAGGGTAAAATATATTTTACTAGGATTTGAACTGAGCAAGCAATGTGACTAGATCAGTGATGTCCATGCTCAACAGTATTTTGGGGTATTTTTACTGCCATATTATGTCACAAATCATTGTTTTTGATGTAACGGTTCCCTTCTGAATGACGACCAAAATACATGTACCGGCTTTTACCATATCGTACTGAAAATATAAAAAATTTGAAACATGAAATATTAGGTCAAAACTTCTATTCCCATTTTTTTTGTCTTACTAGTTTTTACTCCTTTATTTCTAACTTATATTGTATGATGCATGTATACGAACAGCAATGTTACATGGAAGTGAGACCTAGGCGCTGTCTGTAGAAGACTTGCACAGATTAGAAAGAAACGAAGCCTGCATGCTCCGATGGATGTGTAATAGTAATATACGCAAACGGCAAAGTATAAACGAATTGAGAGAGAGACTGAGCATAAGAGGAATCAAATGCTGTGTGCAGGAGAGGCGGTTGCGTTGGTATGGACATGTGATGCGTATGAAGGATGACGGCTGCATAAAAAGGTGCAGAGCACTAGAAGTCGAAGGAAGCTGTGGAGTGGGGAGACCTAAGAAGACCTCGGATGAGGTGATAAAGGCCGACCTTACACAATTGCACCTCTCAAGAGCAATGACACACGACCGTGACCTCTGGTATCACGCAGTAATACAGAAGACCCCCCCCCCACAGGAACAAGCTGAAGCTGAAGCATATAGACACACATATGCCCCCACACCCTCCCACTGCAAAGTGGTCGTGTAGGTGCCACGGCAAACAAGCACCCAGCCCACACTGTAAAGTGGTCGTGTAGGTGCCACGGCAAACAAGCACCCAGCCCACACTGTAAAGTGGACGTGTAGGCGCCACGGAAAAAAAAGCACCCAGCACTCACTGTAAATGAGGTTGGTGTTAGGAAGGGCATCCAGCTGTAGAAATCAAGCCAAATCAGTTCCTGTATGAGCAAGGCATGGTCAGCGGACCAGACACTGCCCACAACAGGACAACCCATCTAACCCATGCTAGCGTGGAAGAATGGACATAAAACGATGATGATGATGATGATTGTACTGGCTTTCCCCAAAATAATCTTAACCACATATTTCAGAATACTTCATATAAACTGTAAAGGATTTCACTGAAGCTGGATTATCTGGACATATAAAGTGGTTATGATAGAGTCAGATAAATAGACATCATCATCATCATCACCATTTAACATTTATTTCCCATGGGTTGGATGGGTTGTTATGTTCTAACACTAAGTTCTGACAGGTTAGATGACCATATCTTGCTTATATGTTCCATGTTGCTATCATTTCTATGGTTGGATGCCCTTTCTAATACCAACCACTTTACAGTGAGTATTTAGTGCTGTACTACTTCACAGAGTGTACTGGGTGCATTTTATTTTATCACTCAACAGTGTACTGGGTACAATTTATCATGGTACCAGTACTACCACTTTACACAGTGTACTGGATGGATAAGTCTTATGAGCTATCAATTCTAGAGTCTGGTACTGATTGTACCCTCAGCTTGTCACATGTGACTATGTCATCATATTACACTATATTTTGTTTCTGCTCCTTATTAGTATTACTATTAACACAGTAATTCTTAAGGTTACCAACTATGGTGAAATACCAACTGTAGAATCCCATATCAGTAGCTGGACTCAAATATCAGCATTGAGTGTTCAAACTGGTTACCATCAGTAATTAAACATCACGCACCAATAGGCTATATATGTGTGTGTGTGTGTGTGTGCAGAAAGTTCAGTAAATCTGAAGAAAACTGGTGAGAGAACCACAGTCAGCACTCGATGCAGAGCAGAGTGTATATAATAAGAACAAAGTGGAGATGTTACATAGGAGATTTATTGCTCAATCCTGGTTGCAAATGTTCTCCAGCAGCTAGATCGTAGTCTGAGATGGCACCCCAGACCAGACTCAAAATCTACCTGATCCTCAGACCAGTGTTAACTCAATAAAAATCATATCAAATCTGTGGACGAACCAGCAAAGACACAAACAAGCATATAGAATGACCAAATACGGGCCTAGAATTCAACGGATGCACCTATCCCTATCATAAAAATACACTCACAAAAAATGCAAGAAAAGGGTGTTGGAGCTCTGATACAAATAGTGGGGCTAGCGTGGCAGGACAGGGTCAGTAGCTCACTAAGTAAGACAGCAGCCCCTGGCATTGATCTCCCGCATCACTTGAGGATCTTCACACTCTCACAGATACAGAGCCAACAAACCAGAGTTGGAGAGTCTGAGCACTCAATGACAACAACAAAAATAAATACACCTCCCGCTGCTGGACAAGAATGCAAGGACTCCTCTTTATTTCAGACATGGGTGACCAACATAATTCAGTCTCCCACACCCCCTCCCTTCGCCTCCATACCATCCCTGCCGCCCACCCAGCGAAATCCAAAACTTCAGAGTTGGTACCATGAACGTAGGCATATTGAAAGGTCACTCAAATGAGGTTGTAGAGATGCTTGAACATAAGGAAGTTGATGTTTGCTGTGTTAAAGAGACTAGGTGGAGGGGTGGGTCTGCTAGATTTATTGTGGGCAAGAAACGATGCTATAAACTTTTCTGGGTGAGAAATGACGACGGACAGGGTGGAGTAGGAATTATGTTAGCTGAAAAATGGGTAGTTAAGGTAATTACCGTAAATAGAGTGAATGACAGAATAATCAAAATAGACTAGTTCTAAATAGAACTACTGTGACAATAATATCCGCTTATGCCCCCCAATCTGGTCTACCTGGTGTTATAAAAGACAGGTTCTATGAGTCGCTAATGCACACTACCTCCCAAATAACCGACAGTGACTACATAAATATTACTGGTGACTTTAATGGTCATGTTGGACAACATAGTGATGGCTATGATGGAATCCATGGAGGCTATGGGTTTGGTACTAGAAATGAGGAAGGCTTCAGAATCCTGGAATTCTGTGACACTAATAACCTAACTATCTGTAACACTAATTTCAAAAAACGAGACAATCACTTGATCAGGGGAGCATACCAGCCAGATAGATTTTATCCTTACTAGAAGACGTGACAGAGTGTCTGTTGTAAACACTAAGTCCCTCCCCTGTGAAGAATGCACCTCCCAACATAGCCTAGTAGTTAGTGACCTCATAGTCAGGACTAGGCGTACTCGACGACAGAGGAGGACTACCTTGAGGAGAAGAATGTGGAAGTTGAAGGATCCCACAGCCAGTAACAAATTTAAAAGCTTATTACTTGATGCTTTTGACAGTAAGGAAGAGCAATTAGAGACGTACAGTATAGAGGAACAGTGAGAATTCCTGAAAGTTAACCTGCTGAAGGCAACAGATGAAATCTGTGGCTGGAGCAGATCTATAGGCAGGAGGAGAGTAACATGGTGGTGGAACAGTAAGGTGGAGGAGTCAATTAAGGCCAAAAAGCAAGCTTGGAAAGTATGGCGGGATGTGGGAAGCAGAGAACACTATCAAGTGGCTAGGAGGGAAGGTAGGAGACAAGTGTACTTCGCAAGAAGGGAAGCAGAGGAAAGAAAGTTCAAGTATGTTCTACAACGTGAGGACCAAAAACAAGAGGTGTTCAGGATTGCAAGACAATGTGTCAAGGAAAACCATGATATTGTCGGGGAGAAGTGTGTCCGTGATGATAACGGTGTACTTGCCCTCACTCACCCTGATAAGAAGATAGCTTGGAAGTGTCACTACAAGAGGCTACTAAATGAGGAGAATAAATGGGACAAAGATAGTCTGCCCCAAATTGATCCAACAGAGTGACCAGCGGTGCAAGTTAATGGTAGCAAAGTAAGTAAGGCAATCAAAGATATGAAGACAGGCAAGGTAGCTGGGCCTTCGGAGATAGTTGCTGAAATGTTGAAGGCACCCGGAATGGTGGGACATACTATGGTCACCTCGATAGTAAACCAAGTAATACAGAATGGGGTCATACCAAATGACTGGCGTAGCAGCATCATCGTTAACTGCTACTAAGGCAAAGGAGATGCTCAGGATAAAGAAAACTATAGAGGCATTAAGTCAGTTGACTAGGTCATGAAGGTCACAGAAAGTGTTATTGCACAACTAGCTAAAAGTAAAACCCTCTACTTAGCTTTTGTTGACTTGGAGAAAGCCTTTGACAGAGACCCCCACTCCATTATCTGGTGGGCACTTAGAAAACTAGGAGTAGATGAATGGCTCGTGAGAGCTATACAAGCCATGTATAGAGGAACAGTCAGCAAGGTGAGAATTAACATTGAATATAGTGAAGAATTTAGTGTAAAAGTAGGTGTTCATCAAGGCTGTCCTTAGCCCCCTCCTGTTTATTAAAGCCCTCCAAGCTATAACAGAGGAATTTAAGACCGGCTGCCCATGGGAACTTCTATATGCAGATGATCTAACTCTCATAGCTGAACTAGAGAAGAAATTCCAAACATGGAAGCATAGCCTAGAATCTAAAGGCCTTAAAGTTAACTTGTCTAAGACTAAAGTTCTAGTATGTAGAAAGGGAAATAGGGCACAGGTGCCCTCTGGGAAATGGCCATGCTCAGTGTGTAGGAAACGAGTAGGTAGAAATTCCAATCTATGCCCCAAATGCAAACTATGGGTATGAAAGATGTAGTGGGATCACAGGTAAGCTATCTAAGAATGTAGATTTTATATGTGGCCAATGCTCAGGTGCAATAAGTAGTAAGTGCCCACAGGATACAAGCTCCTTCTATTGCCCAGATGGTTCTATAGAAACAGTGGACACTTTCCGTTACCTGGGTGACAAAACCAGCAGTGGTGGAGGGTGTTCTGAAAGTACAGTAGCCAGAGTTAGAACAGGATGGAAAAAGTTCAGAGAGGTGATACTGCTGTTGGCCACTAAAGGTTTCTCTCTAAGAATGAAAGGCAGATTGTATGATGTTTGTATACGAACAGCAATGTTACATGGCAGTGAGATATGGGCATTGTGTGCAGAGGACCTGCGCAGACTGGAAAGGAACGAAGCTTGCATGCTCCGTTGGATGTGTAATAGTAATATACACGAACGGCAAAACATAAATGAACTAAGTGAGAAATTAGGAATAAGAGGGATCAGATGCTGTTTACTTGAGAGAAGACTACGTTGGTATGGCCACGCGATGTACATGAAAGATGACAGCTGTATAAAAAAGTGCAGGGCGATGAAAATTGATGGAAGCTACGGAATAGGTAAACCCAGAAAAACCATGGACGACATGATAAAAACCGACCTTGCACACTTACACCTCTCTAAGACAATGTCACTGGATTGAGACCTTTGGCACTACGCAGTAATACAGAAGACCCGCCTTCCCTTACGTACAAAATTAAACCTACAGTCAGTAGGCACCTCTTAACCAAATATACACCCCAATCCACTACCCTTATCACCAACACCACCGTGGTACCATAGAACATCCAGTCCTCACTACAAAGTGGTCGTGTAGGAGACACGGTAAAAAGACTCCCAGTCTGTAAATGAGGTTTCTATTAGGAAGGGCATCAAGCCGTAGAAAACCTGCTATATGAGCGAGACATGGTCACCCGACCAACCTTGCCTCAAGTGGGACAATTCCCGTCTAACTCATGCTAGCATGGAAGATAGACATTAAATGATTATGATGATGATATATAGCATATATACATAAGTGGGGCCGCAACTCGAGTATGTGTATAGATTTGAGGAACACATTTATGTGTGTTGTATTGAAGCAAATAACTCTGTCTATTCTGGGATTTTACATAATATTACCTATTGAATATACTGAGATGCAACCAGTACTAGCAGTGAAAGTCATGCTAGTCCTGTCAACTTATTATCATCATCATCATCATTTTACGTCCACTTTTCCCTGCTTTCAAGGGTGGACGGGAACTGATTCTGGCTTGATTTCTACAGCTGGATGCCCTTCTTAACACCAACCTCATTTACAGTGAGTGCTGGGTGCTTTTTTGCCGTGGCACCTGCACGTCCACTTAGCAGTGGAATGATGGGGACCCCAGTCCTATCATCTCATTTCTACAGCTGAGTAAACTGGAGCAATGTGAAATAAAGTGTTTTGCTCAAGGAAACAACACATCACCCGGTCTGAGAATTGAACTCACAACCTTTCGATTGCAAGGCCAATGCTCTAACCACTAAGCCATGTGCCTCCATACTATTATATATATATACACACACACACACACACTTTGAAAGGCATTAGAAATGCACAACAACCGGTAAAAACTTAAAACTAAATACTAACCAATACTTATTCCTAATTAAACTATTTTTCACTGGGAACAATTTGTCAGCATTTTCTTTTCCTTTTACTAATATATATATATATATATACACACACACATATATACATATATATACATATATATAATTGGTGTTGGATGCTTAAAGCGTCCATATGCGGTAGGCCGTATGAGCACTTGATGCTCTCACAGAGCACCGTATGATATCACAGAAAAAAAGAGAATCAGTGTTACGACGAATGGAATTTATTGTACATATTACAATCGTTTCTCTGGCGACCAGCTCGAGGCACGATCGATGTGATGGTTGAACCTGGCTCTGAAAATCGCAAGGTCCTCAGATACGTCTTGATTCTACGAAGCAGATTTTCCTAACGATTGTAATATGTCCAATAAATTCCATTCGTCGCAACACTGATTCTCTTTTTTCTGTGATATATATATATATATATATATACAAACATACATTTGTTTTATTTCACAATTTCACATGCAGTTCTTTACTCATTCATTCTTTACTGTTCTATTGTTCTATGTACATTAACCCCCACCTCAACCCTATAAAACCTACCCTTTTCTCCATGTTTCAACTCGGGAAGTGGAGTGAATCTGGTCTCGATACATTTTTCATGCCCCTGAAATAACAAAAACAAGTACTTAGTAATAATACATTTCATAAGTGCAGTGGTAAGTTTTATAAAAAGTGTTATGGTGACATGACAAAAAACACCTAGCGCACCCTGTAAAGTGGTTGTGTTGCTGATACAACAAAAAGCACTTCATCCACCTTGTAAGGTGGACATAATGAAAAAGTAGCCAGTCTAACCCGTAAGTTGGTTGTTTTGAAGCCATGATAAAAAACACCCAGTCCACGCTTTAAATGTGGTTGTTGTTAGGAAGGGCATCCTGCCATAGACACCAAACTAGAAACAATTTTGTATCAGCAAAATTGATCTGACTGTCTCACAATGGGATAACTCGTCTAACCCATGCTAATGTAGAAAATGGACATTAAACAGTGATGATGATATAATGGTCCTATAATTTAGGTATAAAACCAACAATTTGTGAGGAAGGAAAAGCTGATTACATCAAGTCCAGTACGTGACTGGTACTTCATTTTATTGACTTTCAAAAGGATGAAAGGCAAAGTTGACCCTGGTGAGTTTTGAACTCAGAAGGTCAGGAAGTTTAGCATTTTGTCCAATGCTTTAATGATTCTGCCAATCCACCACCTTTAAATATAATAAGTGTAGTGCTAAGTGTTATAATAAATGTAACAATAAGTGTAGTGGTGTTATAACAAGTGTAGTGGTAAGTGTTATAATAAGTGTAGTGGTGTTATAATAAGTGTAGTGGTGTTGTAACAAGTGTAGTGCTGTTGTAACAAGTCTAGTAAGTGTTGTAACAAGTGTAGTGTTATAACAAGGGTAGTGGTAAGTGTTATAACAAGTGTAGTGGTGTTGTAACAAGTGAAGTAAGTGTTATAACAAGTGTAGAGGTAAGTATTATAACAATTGTAGAGGTGTTATAACAAGTGTAGTGGTGAGTGTTGTAACAAGTGTAGTGGCGTTATAACAAGTGTAGTGGTAAGTGTTGTAACAAGTGTAGTGTAAGTGTTATAACAAGTGTAAATGGTACGTGTAGTGGTAAGTGTTATAATAAGTGTAGTGGTAAGTGTTGTAACAAGTGTAGGAGTAAGTGTTGTAACAAGTGTAACTGTAAGAGTTATAGCAAGTGTAGTGGTGTTATAATAGGTGTAGTGGTAAGTGTTATAATAAGTGTAGTGGTAAGTGTATAAGACACACAGAAACATTGCTGTCCTCTATTGTACAACACAATACAAATGTTTTAACTATTTCTAATGAATTACACAGGATTTTGATTAATTAAGAATTTGGGGGAATTTACTAATTTTATTATTTCATTGCAAGTTGGTATTTGTAACAAAAAGGTTTTATATAAAGTTCTGTTTGGTGGTGGCGGGGTTAATTTTAAATAGAAACCCTTTAAAATGGGTGGTTTTGTTTCATAGAACCATGCTAGTGTGAAAGATGGACGTTAAACGATGATGATGATGAGTCAATTTTGGGTGGGTTGGTACCAAAAGGCTTTACATGTTTCATATTCATCACGGGGCCCTTCTGGGGGTAATGTTATGTGGATAGATGCCTTTCCTGGTGCCAACTCCTTTACTTGCCTCTTACACAAGGATATGGTGTGCCCATTCTAAACTGGATACACACAGCACAATGTCCTCTATTACATATTTTGATTTTGTTTACTATACATCAAAATATTGTCTTATAGAATTATTATCATTTTTCAGTAGTGAACTTTGAGTTTCATCCTTCCCTTGTTAATACAATAAAGTACCAGTTGAGTACTGGGGTTTATATAATCAATGTTTCCTTTCCCACAAATTGCTGGCCTTGTGATTATGTTAGAATGTATTATTTATCACTAGTCTTAATTATATTGCATGCTTTCACTGCATTACTGAGTGCAGGTCTGTGCACCTTGGTATGTGCAGTGTGAGGTGTATTTTCTATCACAGTGACAATACTTTATGTAATATGAGTGTGTAGTGCTTAGTGTAAATGGGATACAACAGGATTTAACCTTACAGGCCCCATGATAAACTTCTCCATGTTGCCCTATCATCTGCACAACACTCACTAACCCCCTGGCTTTTATTTCCATCATCTTTAATTATGTCTTTCTTGGTCTTTCCCTTTCTCTACTTTCTTCCACATTCATTCCCTCCCACCCAGTCAGTTTCACCTTTCCTCAACACATGACCCAGTCATCTCACTATTTCTCTTCACAACATTCAGCACTAGCTTTATTCCCATCACTTCTCTATAAATCATTGTTTGTCTTTCTCCCTCTTTCTCTCTGTGATACAGTCAAATATAACAATACCTGTTCTTCAGTTGGTCTGGCTACTTTCATGTATTGTCCTATTCTTAAGGCTTCTTTCAGTTCATCACATTTTATTGAGGTTGAATCAAGGAATTTCAGTGTTCTCAGTTCAAAAATCACATAATACCTAAAGATTAAGAAGCAGTTTTACCATAATTATGTATGTATGTACAACACAAGTAATAGACATTATATGATGTTGATGATGATGATATTTAGGTGTCTGTGTTTGGAAATACATATGTGTATGTGTGCATATGTGTGTATATATATATGTGTGTGTGTGTATATATATATATATATACCATGTGTATTGTCAGTATCAGTAGGGCATCGGACAACATGCTTTGTGGCATAGAGTTATGGCCCTTTATATTCTGAATTCAAATCCCGCCGAGGTTAGTTTTGCATTTAATCTTTATGGGGTCAATAAATTAAAGTACCAGTAATGCACTGAGGTCATTTAATAGACTTTCCCTTCCCGCCAAAATTGTTGGCCTTGTTAGAAACCATTATATAAAATATGATGGTTTCTGACAAGGCCAACAATTTTGGCGGGAATCACATTTAAAATGGTATTATTGGCAGTATCGGTAGAGGGTCTGACGCCATGCTTTCCAGCATAGTTACGTCCCTTTATGATCTGAGTTCAAATCCCGCCAAGGTTGACTTTGCCTTTCATCCTTACAGGGTTGATAAAATAAAGTACCAG